>VZRQ01006157.1:781017-822492 GCA_013397975.1 Machaerirhynchus nigripectus | reverse complement strand
GCTGGCGTGATGGACCGAGCAGAGCCAAGGACCTGACCCGGCCTGGGGGCGGCGGGGGTCGGGCACAGGAGGAGGAAAGAGAACGGAGCTGGGCATCCGCAACATTATTTCCTTGGGAGGGCAAGGGAGAACAGTTTTAAACTAGAAGAGGGGAGATCTAGATTAGATGTTAGAAGGAAATTATTCACAGTGACAATGGTGAGACACAGGGACAGGTTGCTCAGAGAAGTTTTGGGTGCCCCATCCCTGAAAGTGTTCAAGGGCAGGCTAGATGGGGCCCTGGGTGACCTGATCTAGTGGGCAGCATCCCTGCCCATGGCAAGGGGATTGGAACTAGATGATCTTTAAGATCCCTTCCATCCCAAGCCATTCTATTGTTCTAACACTCAGCCACGCCCCGATGGGTCAGCACCCGCCTGTGCCATCACTGTGCAGTTCACCACCTCTCTCTGCAGGGACCCCAGGAATGGCTGTGCCCTGGCAGCCAGCCTGAACTCCAAGAGAGGCCCCATCTTAGGTCACGCAAGGCACTGACTTGCCCAAAATCTTGTAGCCCGTGGATGCCCAAGGCAGGATCGCATTTACACAAGCCTGCCTTCCCCAACAAGTTCTCCTGAGGGGCTGGGCACAGAGCTCTTAGTGTGTCTCTGGAAGCACAAAGTGGCTGTGGCAGGGACTGGGATAGTACTGACAGGGCACAAGGCCACCAGGTCCCCCCAGCGTAGCATGTAGCGCATAGCGTGTAGCGTGTAGCATGTAGCATGTAGCATGTAGTGTGTAGCATGTAGCACGTAGCATGTAGCGTGTAGCGTGTAGTGTGTAGCGTGTAGCGTGTAGCATGTAGCATGTAGCACATGCCCCAGCACAGAATCTGGGGCTGCGGCCACTGTGAGAGACAGCAGGAGAGACATGCTGGAAGACAGCAGGAACTACAGAAACTCGTGCCATTTGGGCTGCTTCAAGTGGCTAATCACCTCCTCTGCTAAAGCCCTTATTTCTCATTGAACATGTCTGGCTACAGCTTCTGCCTGTTGCTCCTGGTCCTCCCTCCCTGCTGGATTCAAGAGCTCTCCAGTCAGTGATTGTTTCCCACAAAGGTGCTTCCATAAAGCCATCAAATACCCTTTTATTTCATTTCTGATGACTCCCTCTTGCAGGGTGCCTGGCTGAGCATCGGGCTTGCTGCGTGGCTGCCTGCTGCAGGGTCCTCACAGCCAGGATGTTGGTATCCAGGCACAAGGAACCTGCTACGGGGCACTGCCATCGGGCAGGAACCACACGTGCTCTCTGCATTTGCCATGGTGATCCACGATGCCAAGCAAACCCACCAGACTGGCGTGTCATTGTGACTGCCACACACGTGCAACGCTATGCTCATGTGCCCCTGTGCACCCCAGCTCTGTGGGTGTGCTCCACCTGCCAGTGTCCACAGCCCCAGTGCCTGGCTGCAACCTTGCACGAGTGCGTGTGCACTCAGGGTGAGCACCCCTGCTGCTGAGTCGCTCGCTCATCCCAGGTTTGGTAACCACCCGGATAATTACTTGCACAAACTGCAAGCCAGCTCCCCACACCCTCCCCGCGACTGGCAGGTACAGAACGCACGCATGCCGGCAGGAAGCCAGCTCGAGCATGCCAAGACTGTGAATGGCACTGGGCACACGGGCTCCCTGGGGCTCTATACCCAGTGTGCCAGCACAGCACAGCGGGGCTTGGCTCTGGCCCTGAGCACATGCACACACAGGCAGGGCTGCCGGCGTGCCAGCACCGCGTGCACGTGCAGGCATACAGCCGTGCGTGTGCTTCGGTGTCCGCGTGGTGGGCACAGCGGGGCACGCAGGGCCGTACGTGCACGCGCGGCTCCGCAGGGCACGCACCGTGTCCGCAGGGGTGCGCGCACCCCACGGCACCCCGTGAGCACACGCGTGCTGTGTGCCAGCAGGACACGTGTGCCGAGAGGGCCTCGCACGCTGCAGCCCCCAGCCACTGTCACCGGCACCCAGCGGGGTGATTTTGCACTCATGGGACTGCAAGGTGTTCCCCAATACCTGCTGTTGGAGCTCCTCAGTGCCCTTCCCATGGGTGCTGCCACCTTGCTGAGCTAGGATATTTCTCTGGGGGAGAAGAGCAGCCAGCAGGCACCTTGGCACAACAACTGCCATGGCCATAAGGCACAGCCTTGCATGAGTCCCTGGGCCATGTGCTGGCCTAGATGTCTCCATCTCAGCCCTCTGGTTGCATCCGCGTGGGGGACATAGTGGGGCAAACACCTTGGGGTGGGACACAGCTCTCTGCAAGGAGCTGCAGAGGGAAGCACAGAGCATCAGCGAGATGAGCTGGGATGCATGAAAACATTTGCAGGGAATTTGTGGAGCAGCGAGGTAGGGCGCAGGCGTTGGGGCAGAGGGAGCCTGGCAGTGTGGTGCACGGAGGGGGGTGGGATGTGCAGGGAGTGGTGGCGCGGTGATGGGGACAATGCACAGGAAATTAGAGCGAGCAGCAGCCAGACACGCTGCGGGGGGAAGGGAGATGCTGCGCTCCACTGAGAGCTGCACAAAGGTGGGGGGAAGCTCTTCTGCTGAGCTGGGGGCAGCATGAGCACCAGCCACCTCTTTGCACATGTGGGAACTTCCTTTCCCATCCCCAGGACTAAGATGTCCCAGTTTGCCCTGGCCCTTGCTCCTGGGGCCCCATCCATGCCGACCTAGCTCCCAGGGAATGGGGACACTCTTAAAGCTAGCAGCCCTGACGCTTGGTGACCCTCTGCCTGGTGGCTCATCTGCCACCACAGGCTCTCCCTGGGTAGAAGGCAGCAGAATGCGGGGGAGCAGTCTGCCCCTTGCTTGCATTGCAATGGGCAGAGGGGTGGCACAGGGCTGTTAACTGGTACTGCCAAGCAGAGCAAGCCTGTGTGGTGACAGTGCCAGGTGACCCCCATGGCTCTTGCAGGGACAGTACCGCTCTGGGAGCAGGACAGGAATCCACGCAGGATCAGCTGGATTCATAGAACACCCATCCAGCAAATGTCCTCTCCAGCAAATTCCAGCTGGTGCAATACAAACAGGGTGCAGGTGAGCACAGGAATGCTGACTGAAGGCACTAACCTCCAGGATACTTCACTGGAGCTGTCATTCCCCTTTCTAGAGCATTATGAGGGCCAGACACCTGCACACAGCCTGGCAGGTGCACAGCACACACACACACCCAGAGCCAGCACGCTCGCAAGCACCTACATGCACACACACACCAGTCTGTGTGCAGCCACCCCATCTGCTTGTGTGAGCACGCAGTGTGCCACCCAGCTGTGTGTGCAGACCATGTGCACACACACCTGCACTCACACGTGCATACACCCCTTCATATACCCCTGCTGCTTTTTGACACAAGGAGAGGGCACATGCTGTCACCACAACATGCTGCAGGATCCCTCAGCTGCCCAGCCGACCCTGGCTCTTGCCTGGCACTGCTTTTTTTTTTTCTGGAGGGGCTGTGCTGGGACATCCCTGCTCCGAGGGTCTAATTTCCACCGTAAATGTATTCATGGATAATTTATCCTCGGTTGTTCCTGTGCTAATGTTGTCTTTTAGCTGAAATAGCTCTCCTCCTCCCTGGCGTTTACCCTGCTGATGTATTTATAGTGAGCACTCCGTTTCCCCACAGCCTGAGCTGTGCTGGGCACGAGTCGCTGTCCTCCCTTCACGGGTCTCCCCGGCTCTGCCGCCCTTGGCAGCCCCATTACACCTCCGAGCCTCTTCCAGGCTGATTCCAGCACAGACAGGTCCCCTGGAGCCCATGCAGGGATGTAAGCAAGTGCCCAGACCTGCCGGAAATGCCCTCCTGGCTCCTCTCCCGTGTCTGCATGCCCATAGTGCGGTGGCTCACAGTGATGGACTCCTGTGCTCAGACGGCTGCTCGCTTCATCCCTCTTCTCCTTGCTGTCCCCTCCCTGTCATTTTCCCGCAGTGTCTGATCTCCTGTCTTGCCCACAGAACTCCTCTCTCTCTGGTCCTGCACCCCAGACCATCACACTGCTCCCGTGTCCCTTGGACACCTCTCAGCGTGGAGGTCCCTTCGTGCCGCGCCTGGCAGTGACCTGGCGACTGTCACTCCTCCCAGCGGTTCCCTCTGAGCTTTTGCCTCCCAGCACCCTTCCCCAGTCCCCTCCTCCTGCCAGCAGGAGTCCCTCTCAGGTGCTCGCTGCGCATATGGGAAACTCTGGGAAGGCATTACTGTCAAAGAGGTCAGGTTAAACTCTGGGAAGGCATTACCGTCACAGAGGTCAGGTTAACCCCAACATTTGTTTAATCTAGTCTTCCAGTCCTCTTCCTCACAGGTTTTCTGCGCCCTTGGCAGCAGCAGGGTGTGAGTGGTGGACCCCAGACACTGCTCACCCAGGGGGGCTCCAGGGGTGTCCAGCCCCTGCCCTGGGACCCCCAGCCCTGCAGCTCTCTCACAGCCTAGCCTCTGTCTTTGCACAGCCTTCCTGGACCCTGCACGGTCCCCAGCCTCTCCTGTCACCGTGCACAGTGGCCCCGGGTCCTCGCTTGGACTCTTCCTGTCGCCGGGACATCATTAGAAATGTTAATTATTTATTATCACTAAAAGCCCTTTTTGCTGCATTGCTGTTCTCTGCCTATCTCTCTGCCCCGTGCTGCCTGTAACCGGATCCGCCTGTGCTTACCTCCTGCCTCGCAGTCGCTGTCCCTGCTTTCCCTCCTACCTGCTGGGACACAGGGTGGGGGAGTGAGAGCATTCCACCACCCCGCCGCAGGACGTGGCCCTATGGGACGAGCTGGACTTGTCCCCCTGGGATTCCAGAGCCATGTCTGGTATGGAGATGCACCAGTACCAGTGCCCAGCCTGGGGACTGCCCTGTCCCATGCCAGGAGAGGGGACAGGAAGACAGAGGAAGGACCTGGCTGGTGTTGTGATGGAGCCAGGAACCATCAGCTCTTCTCAGCCAAGGGCAATGCTGTCCCTCCCCAGCAGCATTGGGATGGGGCTCCCTGGCCAAGGGATCTCAGCAGGGTGGAGGCATTGGACTGTGCTGCAGCCCTCCCTGGCAGCATCCCTGGCTGGGAAAGAGCAAACAGGCTGCGGGGGAACCTGGGGTGCTGCTGGCAGCCAGCTGGGGCTGGCAGGACACATGGGGCTGGCAAGACACACTTGGGGCAGCCAGCTGCTTCAGAGAAGCCGTGCAGCTGCAAGGAGGCAGGGGAATGCCCAGCCTGCACAGCTCAGCCTCCTCTGCCAGGGCTCCTGAAAGATTTATCAGCTCCAAGTGGATCCCACTGATGAATCAATTAAAGTTTATTAAAAGCAGTGGAGTTCCTTCCCATGGGGCAGGGCTGGCACTGGATGCAGCAGCACTGCCACAGCCAGCGCTGGGTGAGATTGGGAGCTGCTTCAGGTTGCAACGTCTCTGAACACTGTCTGCTGGGCAGAAATCACCTCCTGGCAGCATCTGTGCCTACTAGAGCCAGCCATGGCGCCCTGGTACCTTCTAGGGACTGTGGCAGAATAGGACATGACGGAGGAGGCTGTGACAGAGCCGATGGGAGCCAACTCAAGTCGATAAAAAACCTGGATCCCTCACAAGAGGTCTCTCCTTCGTATTCCCCCCATCTCCAAAAGGAGCCAGGCTATCCAGGTTAGCAAGCTCCCCAACCCCGGTGCTGTCACCCCCTGCCGCTGCACAGTCCTGCTCAGAGTGCTGGAAAGCAAGGCAAGAGCGGGAAGGAGCCTACAGTGATAGCTGCGGGAGGGACGCTGGGGGACGGCTCCTGCGGGAGCGCAGGGAGGAGCACCCAGGCCTCTCCAGGAGCAGTATTGATTCCTGCAGCACAAGCACTGCCTTCTGTGCCTATTCACTGTCGATGTGCAGGAGAACAAGGAGCAAGAGAACCTGGCTCCCCCCTCCACAGCCAGCCGACACTCCTAGGGCCGTACCGCTTCCCTGCCCGCCAGCCGCCGGCAGCACCAGTGTCTGCCCGCACCACCGCCTGCTTCCCCGCATTATACAGCACTGTCACGAGCCGCCGAGTCCCCAGGTGTTTGGTGCAATAATGCAAAGCAGATCTAATCTACCCCAGCCCCAAGCTCTCTGCAGTCCCCTCCCCACAGGCTGAGTGTGTTCCCCAGCCAGGCAGGGAGAGAGACCCAGGACTGAGCGCTCTGGGTGCCCCTGGCACAATGGACCTGACAGGCAATTCCCCTGTTGTTCCTGCACACCCCTTGCAGTTCCCCACAGCTTTTCTCTGCCAAAAGCACTCTGTAAGCATTTGCTCCGCAGCAATAAATCAGTGGGATGCTCACACAAGCACAGGCCCGCCCTGTGCTCTCTGGGACCAGGGTGCAGCAAGGTGCTTGAGGCAATGCTCAGCCCCAAAATGTGGTTCATTCATTTCCTGTCTGCCCACAGCTTGGTTGGGTTCCAGGTGGCAGTTCTCTGAACTCCTTGGGTCATCTGGGTCATTTAGGACAAGAGCAGAGCAACCAGGGAACCTTCTGCATCAGTGTTCGGTCCCAGAGGGTCCCCAGGACTGGCTGGGGTCTGATATGGGTGCGACAGCCTTGGTTGTGGACAAGGTGGTTCCCTGTCCCTGGACCATGCCTGGTTGTCCATGTTCCTCCTGCTCAAACCCTGGCAAGGAGCCAGGGAAGAGCAGCCAAAACCTCTGCCCCCTCTGACACCCCCGTGAGTATGTTGGACCAGCAAGTTCTCCACTCCCTGAGAGCCCTGTGAGTCAGAGGAGTTGACAGGCTCTCTGGTGGCTGGGAGGAGGCTCCAGGACTCACAGAGAAAAGGCTGGTCAGGGAGATCTGAGGTCGACCCATTCTGTCCTCCCTTCCCATCCCAGGGGCCAGGGCTCCAGCCAGCACAGGCTGCTGTGCAAGCAGGAGCTGGATGCACAGCTCACTCGAGATCAGGGCCAGATCTGGGGCTGCCGACAGCTCCTTTCTCTCCCGCACTGCTCCTTTCAGCCTGTGCCTCCCCATGGCCCCAGCTGATGCAGCTGCAGATGAACAGACAACGAGAGCCAGGCAGAAACTCCCGGCTTGCTCTGCTGTCCCCTGGGAGGCACAGACATGGCAGCTTTAGATCAAGACTTTTCAGAAGCAAGAACAATTCCAGCTATCAGCAGAGAGCGGCTGGCTGGCTCCTGGCATTCGCTCCCGCTGGGACATGGGCAGTGGGTTTTTGGCCTGAGGTACTGGGACCACTGATGCAGAGCCATGAGATACTGCAGCTCCCACCAGCACAGGGCTGAGTGCCTGGGCTGGGGGCAGCCCAGACAGCAACAGTTGACCCCCTGTCCCAAAACTGGGAGCAGTGGGAGCCCTGTGCCACCCTCCTCCATGCAGAACTAGAGTCAGCCTTTAGGGTGTGGGATGTCCATGCCTGCGAAGGCTCCCAGGACACCTCAGGCCACTCTAGCCCAGGATAAGCTGAGCCACAGTCAAGCCAAACCCTACAGTACCATTCTGGGGTAGCTGACCTCAGGGACTGGTTCAGATGGGATGCCCTGACCCAATCTGCCCTTTCCTGGGGAGGATGGGGGTATTGGCAGTGCAATGGGTCTCTGTTCCCTTGGGTGGCAGTCTGGAGAGTACCACCGTGTCCTTTGAGGGAAGGAGCAGCACAGACACAGTAGCTGAGGCTGGAGAGGACATGAAATTATGTTTCTAGTGGACAAAAAGAAGGGGGTCCTTCTGCAGCCCACACCTTGCAGCGCTTGGACTGTGTTGCTGCTGCCATGGAAACTGCTGTGGAGCATCATTCTGTTGCACTGGCCAGGGTGACCAGGCCATGGCAGTTCCCAGCCTTCTTCGGGCTCTCTCCAGACACACCTGGATTTACAGGGTGGGAAAGGCTGGATGCTGCCTGCCAGTCACCATCCTCGGGTCACCCTGGGGCTGTGATAGGATGGGGGCATCCCTGGGTAGGGCACCCAGGGAACAGAAGTGATGGAGAAACCGGGTAAGTGCTGGCAGGGGCTGTCTGGTGCCATTCCCAGACAAACCCAGCTCCCACGCGGCCAGGGGCTCCACGCTGCTTGGCCTCCCACAAACATAAATCATTTTCTAATTTATAACATGAATAATTGATTTTGCCTCCATAGCTGGCGATAAATCTCCTGTGCGCACATGCATAAGAAAATAATAATAATGAAAGCGATCAGGATCTGTTGCCATCGATTACCTGTGAGAGGGAACACGGTCCCCTGTGTGCCACATGAGGCTGGGATAGGGGCCGCTCCCCAGGGGATGCCGGGGGGCCTTCCTGGTGTGAGCTTTCCTTGTCCTGCACAGGGGCACGGTTCTGAGGGATGACTGTACCTACCCTAGTCTCAGCCCCTGGGGCTGTTCTGGGACCCACACCGGGCAGTCAGGAAGGTCTGGGTACTTCGGGGTATCCAAGACCTCAGGCATCAGCGGTCCCAGCCTTCTAACTGCACCTAAGGAGGGATAAGATGCTTGGCACAGCCCCATCCACGGATTCCCCATGCGATGCCTCAGTAGCACCTTGCCAGGGTGGCCCGTGACCGGTGTCCTGTCCCTCGGCAGCTCCACAGTCTAGGGAGAGCCGCAGAAGCCGCTCTGGCTGCCGGCTGCCCCGGTCCCTGCACGGGCAGGCAGCGTGCACGCCATGGGATATTCCTCTTTCCCGAGTCACCTCTTCTCCGGTACCACACCATGAGGCTGGCTGGGAAATAGCTGGTTGGACATCGCATCGGAGAGCTTCGGTTCAGTAGGAAGCAGGTCCTGGGGCGGGGTGCGGGCAGAGATCCCCTGCCCATCAGCCAAACTAACCAGGGCGGCCGCACCAGCCTGCCCAAAGCCTTCGTAGCCCGGTGTCCCCATGCCTGCCCGCCCCGTCACAGCGAGCACCACGGCTCCCGCCCGGCGTGTGACACTGAACGGTAACGGGAGACCTACGGCAGCCTCACGTGCGGCAACCCGCGGGCGGGAGCGGGGGTCGCTCTGCCTCTGCCCACCACCATCCCAGCCACGGAGCCCCCTTCCTGCGGCTGCCGGGCGCTGCCGGGGAAGGACGGCCCGCCGTGGCACCGTGGCCGCCCGCGATGCCGCTGCGCGGCGGCGGCGNGGGCGCTCGGTACCGGGGCACGGCGGCCCGGGCTGCGCACCCTGCCCGGCCCCGGCGCTGCCCCGCTCTCCCCCACCCTGGTGTCCCAGCCCTGATCCTTATCCCCTGTCCCATCTCTGTCCCCCATCCCTTCTCTCAGCCCTGCGCCCCACGCCCTGTCCCAGCCCTGATCCTTATCCCCTGTCCCATGCCTGTCTCCCATCCCTTCTCTCAGCCCTGCGCCCCACGCCCTGTCCCAGCCCTGATCCTTATCCCCTGTCCCATGCCTGTCTCCCATCCCTTCTCTCAGCCCTGCGCCCCACGCCCTGTCCCAGCCCTGACCCCCACCTGAAATCCCACCTCTCGCAGTCCCCTGGCAGGCAACCGCCGGGATGTCCGGATAACATGGCACATTGCAGACCCCATAACTCTCCCCACTGTACAGAGTCACAGGGCGATGTGTCAGCCCTTGAGTGCAGGGGAGTTACACAGATTCCTGGGTTCTCGGTGCGCCAGTCTGCCATGCCTTGTAGAACACGTGTCTGGTGCTCACAGCTGCCGGACACTGTTTTCCATGGCTGCCTGCAGGCCCCTGGCATCCTCGTCTATTCATGCCACCTGCGAGGTTCTGTGTGCTGCCTGCTGTGGGGCTGTCACAGCCCTAGAGTGGCCCACGGCACGATGCTGGTGACCACATCTGCCTCTTGCACATGGGGTGGTCACCCCAGTCACTTGCTTTCTGGTGTAAGTGCACTGTAGGGCTCTGGGCCTTGCTTTTCAGGCTGCTGTTGCTCCATGAGTAGCTACTTTGGGTTATTTTACCTTCATTTTCCCAGGCTGGGTCTTGCTTTGTTTCCTGCTTACATTTCTTGGAACCTTTGAATGGTGTCTGTACTCTGGATGGTGTTTGCAACAGCTCACTGCTCAGTATCGTCTGCAATTGTAATGACAATTCACTATTCAAGTAAAAGTTTGAGAGATGGTGTAAAACGAGACCGTGAAGTTCAGCTAAGTGGGCTCTTGCTTGCCTTATCAAAAAGCTTTGCCCAGCGATTCTTCTCCGCTTGGCAAGCCAGTGTCCACCATTCATTGTGTTGGGTATGCAGGCTCCTTTAACTGCCAGTTTTGTTCTGCACTAGGGATAGGAACAGGGTTTGTCCTGTTCTCGGCTCTGGTTTTGTTGTCCTTTCTTGCACAGAAAATCAGTGCCTTGTTTGCTCTACCCATCACTGGGACTCTGGTTTCTTCTCGGCACGGTGTGTCAGCAGGTTAATAGGTTTGTGTCCGCACTGGCCAGGCAGGCCAGGTGACTGTCTGTGTGGACATGCTGTTTTTGCTTTCCCTGCAGCTGTTTTTGCAAGGCCTCTGCCTCATTTGCATTTTTCTGTTTAAAAACAGTGATTTTTCCCTTTTGAGTCATCTTTATTTTTGAGCCATCATTAATTTTCTCTCCCTCCTTGTTTATTAATAGACCTTTTCACTTTTGTGCTGATTCTGCCTGGGTATATTTGTAAAGTCCTTTGTATTCCCCTTAGCATTCTGGCTGTTAACTCCTTCTGCTGGTTTGTTGTCCCTTCCCTCCCCCCGCCCCCCTGCAGATGTGAGGGGACACTATTGACTTACAGATCATCTTCCTGTCTGGAATGTTCCTCTTCTCTTGTTCCAGGTATCTCCTAAGAGCATCTCTTCCAGGTGTCTCCTAAGAGTATTGCAAGTGAAAGGCACGATTGAAATCTCTCTCAGAGCCTTTGATGCTTGTGCCACTCCCTCGCATAGCCAGTGTTTGCTGTGGCTGCTGGAGAGCCTTTCTCCTGGCAGCAGGGGGACAGGGACGTCTTAAAGCCCGCAGGGCTGCAGGCAGAGGTTGGATGGAATGCAGCACCTTGAATGCTTTGATTTGCCTCGTACCAGTGGCTCTGTGTTCTTGCCTTTGCTCTGTCTCCACCAGGAATCCAGGTCCTTCCCTGGCCCTGTCGCCTGCTGTTGAGCCAGGTGGCCTGGGCTGGAGCTCTGCTGAGAGCAGGAGAGGTGCAGGGTAGCCAAAACCTCTTACAGTCCTTGCCTGGGCTGCCAGGGGCTGGTGATGTGCAGTTGGTAAGCGTGCCATGGCACGTGCCTGGCATGGGATGAGTCCTGCGAGTGGCAGGTTCCCCAGTGGAGCTGTTTAGAATCTCCTTGTACCTGCCTTTTTATTAATCTTGTTATTGTAGTTATTTTTTTCCCCTTCAAAGAGCCCAATCTGCTGCAGGCTGTAAAGAGTGACATTGTGGTGTGTGAGCTGCGTGCCAAGGCTCCGTGAGGTCCCCCAAGGCTCCTGGTCCCCCACTATTGCCATCCCTGTTCACTGTCAAGGCTTTAAGGTTATCTACTCCATCGATGGGAATATGGATTGAGTGGAATTAGAAACCTCGAAGGCTAAAAATACAGCTCCCTGCCAGGAAATGCGGCAGCCTGCTGAGAGGGTGCTGCGTGGCACTGAGACTTCTCCAGGAATTGGCATGTTCCACATGAGCACCACAGCCCAGCATCCCTGCCTGTTCTCAGGTTCCCTGAGCAAGACTGTGGCTGGCTTGCTCTTGTTTGTGGGGTCCTTCTCTGGGCAGGACAGGGAGAGAAATCAGGGAGGAAATGCGGCCCATGTGTGCTGCAGATGTCTGCTAGAGGAAAAACACAGGCTGGCACATGACCGGGCAGCTCGCTGAGACCTCACAAACACATACCATGAGCACAAGCTCCCCACCAGCAGCATGTTCCTGGGAACAGTGTGAGAGGAGCCTGTGCCTTCAGGGAGCTCTGGCTGCTTCCTGGCTGGTGATCCAGCATCCTTCAGGCCATGCCAGGCTGTGTTGTGTTGGGCTGGTGGGTTTTACATGCCAGACCGCTGGGCAGCGCTCCCATCACCACTTTTACCATGGTGCTATGGCCTTTCCCTGCTTGGTGCCACAGTGCTGAGTTGTTTTGCCAGGCAGCTCCATAAAACAGGACAGCATCTGGAGCAGCATAGGCCTTTTTGGGGCTGCACTGCCCATTGCTCTGTGTCTTTGTGGGGCAAGCTCGGTCCCAGACTCTGGAAGTGGCAGGGTTGCCCTGCCTAGCGTAGTGTGAATGAGACCCAGAGCCAGGCCCATTGCTCTGCCTCCCGGAGCATGAAATCAGTCGGTGCCGACCCGTAGCTGTGGCATCGATGAAGTGTGTAATAGGCTGGGGGCAGGAGCTGTGCTGCCCTGTGGAGAAAAAACAAAGTGCTACGGCATCCCTGCCAGTGTGGGTCATCTACCATCTACCACCTTGCTGTGCTTCTTCCCGGGCTGCAGGAAGCAGCTCTTCCCCAGCAGTGTGTGGCAGGCAGAAGCAAAGCTGTGCAGGGAGATGATGCTCCCAGCACCAGCCGTCTGGCTAATGCTGCACCATCTGCTTTGGAGGGTGAGGCAAGGTGAATGGCAAGCTTTTGAGGAGCCCATAAATCCTGCGTGCAAAGGCTCTTGGAGGTGACATGGGATGTGCATGGAGCAATGCTGCTTCTGGTTGCTCCCTGTGCTGGAAATTCTCAGGAAGCAGAGCCTGGGGAGATCACTGACCCCCACAAGACATTCAGTGATGAGCCATGGGCTGGGACTCTGGGCTTGGCTGGGAAAAATCTGTTAGCAGAACATATGTCAGTGCAGTTGGAAGCTCTCTGTGGTTGGAAATGGTGGTGCTGGGGGGGCTTTCAGTGCCCCCTCCCCTCTGGCACTCAGGCTGCCACTCGGTGAGAAAAAGTATAATGCCTCAGAGTTGAAAAATGACTAATCCAGTCCTTGGAAGGTTTGTAGGATACATTCCTTTCTTGCGGTCGATAAAGATAAAGGGGATCGTTCTGCCAGTAAAATTAGTGTATCAAAGAGGGGGAAAGAAATGACAAGAGCTACGGAGACAGAAAAATGATTGGGGCAGCCCTGGGATGGTGCTCAGCATCACCACGGCGCCCGTGCCTGCACCTCGTGTTCCTGCCCACCTTTGCAGTGTGAGGTGCAGGCACGGGTGCTGCGGTTGTGCTGTAATGCCCTGCTGGGCTTTTCCAGTGGTTTCCAGAGCCACGAGAGACTCATCCATCATGCCAAGGCAACGGTCTTTCCATCCATCAGGAAGAGGGGATGATGCTGTGTGGCATGGGCAGCCCCAGCCACTTTCCAGCCAGTGGTTGGCCTCCCCTCGCCTTCCTGGCACCACTGCTGGCTGTTGGTGAGGGGCCACGGGGAGCGTTCGCGCCTCGGTCAGGGGCTGTGTGGAGGGGAGGCTAATGTACCGGAGGTGCCTCGGAAATGAGAGCCTTGGATGGGTTCCTGGCCCTATTGATCTGCCGGCAGTTTATGCATCCTGACATTCATAATCTCGCTTGGCGCTGATGGTCCAGATTAATGGGCCCAGGGGCTGTCCATCCGTCACTTCACATTAATTACTGAAGAGGTGTTTTTCCAGTGATTTACCTGACAGCGGCCTGTGATGAATCCCCCTAAACGGAGTGGGCAGTGATTAATCATGGGGCCCCAGCCCAGCCCAGCTCTGCCTTCCCCTCAACCACAGTGCAGCCCCCCGCACCATTCGTCTCCATAAACCCTGTCTGATGCATATTTATAGGGGCAGGGGGGCCTGGCCGCTTGCGGCGTGCCTGCTTCTGCCAAAGATGATGAAAAATAAATCTCTGTCGGGACGGGGCAGCAGGTGAGCAGGGCTGCAGCATGCCATGGTCCCGTGCCAGGTTATCCCTGCGCTGGGGTTTGCTTTCTGTTGTTCTGTGGCTGCCTGAGGCTTCTCTGTGTTTTTTGGTGCCTGAGTAGTGCATGGTCTCAGTGTTCTGCTTCAGCTGCAGACACTGGTCCCTTGGGCTGGAGGGTCCCAGGTAGCAGCTGCTGGAGTGGGGTAGGTGCCTCAGTGATTCTGTCGCAGTTTCCCTGCTTCCCCCAAGCTGGATACGCCCCACCAAAGGCTGTAGGGCTGTGGGGTGCTCTGGGCTCCAAACCCTGTCTGCAGATATGCTGCTGCGGGGCAGCGTTGGGGCTCCACAATCCATCACTGTGCTGAGGGAGCAAGGGTGGGTGCTGGGACCCTGACTCAGTGGCCTGGGCAGGGGCTGCCCACCGTGCACTCGGCTGTTGGGCTGTGGACGGGACAGTGACGCTGTTCTCTCCTTGGCAGGCAGTGGTGGCACCATGCAGCAGGAGGCGGAGGGCAGCCGGACGCGCCGCAGGAAGCCCGACATGGCCCTCTACGTGCCCAAAGCACGGCGGGAGAGAGAGGCACAGGCGGCGGGGAACGCACGGGTCGGGCACCGCCGGGAGCCCGAGAACCACCGCCTGGTGCAGGACTCTGGCTGGGGCAGCGGCGAGGGGCAGAGGCCGAGCCCCCGTGCCAGAACACAGGCAGGCAGAGCAGCAAGGAGGGAGAACAAGGTGGATGCCGGTCCAAAGGAGCTGCGGATGGCCTCTGCCAAGCACAGCCATAGGACGGGAGGCAGCTGCCCCATGGCACTGGAAAGCCTGGAGGCATCACCCAGCATCTGTGAGCCATGCCCAGATCCAGCTGTTGCTCAGCCCTGGGACAGGCAGGACAAAGCTTCTCATGAAGGACCCGGAGAGCTCAGCCACGGCCACGGGATGATAAGGACTGAGCCTGACCCTCCATCCCCACCGAGTGCCCAGACTGAGGCTGTGAAGGCCACCCCTGAGCCTGGGGGTGACCCCACTAGCCCAACACCTGCTGCTAGCCCAACACTGGTTTGTCAGACAGGTCTGAGTGGCGTGTTGGAGCACTTGGGGGACAGCACCCCAGATCCAGCTGGGGACCTCTCCCAAAGCCTGGGAGAGGCTGTCCTGCAGTCAGAAGGGGTGGGCAACCATGGCAGGGTGCCCCAGTTGGTGGGGGAGACAGTGGGTCTGAAAGCCTGGGAGGAGGAGAGGGAGGAAGACAGGTCTCTCCTGGCAGAGCAGAGCAAGGGTTGTGCCCCTGGGGTACTGGAGGAAGAGGAGACAGGGGGAGGCAGGGGTGTGCTTCCTGGGGAGAGCACCCTGTGTGTGCCAGGAGCCAGCTGTGAACCTGTGTTATTGGGGAGTAGCATGGGCAGTGTGCCAGTACTCCCATGGGAGAGCACTCCACAGCAGGGCATGGGCAGCCCATCCCAGCTCCTGCCTGCGATGGAGGAGAGCACTCCTGGTGCTGGGGACCCCGGTGGGGAGGGTGACCCGGTGCCTGCTGTGGAGGAAGCGGGCAGCACTTCTGCCTGCACAGATGGCAGTGCTGGGGCTGAGAGCAGCCTGTGGGAGGGAGCACCTCTGGAAAGCTGTGAGCCTCCACCACCCCTAGAGCTGCTGTGCCGTGGCATGGAGGGGATCTCGCCTGCATCCTGGGCCAAGGAGCTGGCAAGACTAGATGAGGATGTGGGCTCGCTGCAGAAGCATGAGGAGACTGAGAAGGAAGTGAGAGGTCTCCACAGCAGCTCCCCAAAGGAAGGACAGACCAATGCCAGTGCTGAAACCCTGAGCCAGACCAGCCCAGGTGCTGAGGAGAGCTGGGATGTGCTGTTCAACGATGATGGGGACTGCCTGGATCCACGCCTGCTGGAGGAGGTACTTCCTGCAAGCCAGTGTTTGTGGGGATTTGCAGGGATGGTGGCTGGTGCCCGCTGGGATGTCGGGAATGTCTTTTACTGTGTTCTCTGGGGTGAGTGCATGGGGTGGACGGGCTGCACCCTGGGCATAGTCAGCCTAGCTGGCTGTGCTGCCTGCTCTTAGAGCCAGCCTTCCCCTGTGGTGCCAAAACACCTGGGATCTCCATCTTCCCCCGTCTGTCCCATCCCATCTCACATTGCTGGTGAAGGCTGGGGTGATCGTTCCTCGGTAGTACATAAAGTGCACCCAGTAAAACTGCTGAAGTGCTGTAAACTGCAACTGCACCCTCATGAAACCAGGGCTGGTGATAAAGAAATGGGCTGAGAAGTATGGGCTCCCATTGAAACAGCAAAGGGATGTTTCCTCGAAACTATGGCTTCTTAATCAGCTGTGGCTCATTGCCATTCCCTCCTGCACACATGCTGCTGAATTACTACAGTTGGCTGCTTAGTGCCATAGCCCTCACTGTTTTGCTGCTGTTCACGAGGAAAGCTCGGCTCCTGCTGCAAGGCTGGATATCCCTTATTGCGTTTTAAATCAGTAGTGTCAAAGCGGTAATTTTCCGAATGATGTTAATGTACCTGAAGAAACAAACAGCGTTAATACTGTAACATCCCTACCCCGGCTGGAAGCAGGACTCCAGAGCACGCTTACTGAAAGGCACAGATCCCACCTTGTCTGCAAGGCTGTGCTTGGGCTGATGTGTCCTCTCGGAGCCTGGAATGGTGCTGAGACAGTGGGTGGGACACAGGGCTTGCATATGGGGGGATGTGGAAGGGCGTTGTGTGTCCCCATCCTTGCCTGGCTGTGCTCCCCTCAGCCACTGTCCCCCACCCTCCAGGCGGGAGGTTGTGGTGAGTGCTGGTGCGAGGAGGACAACACTGCTGCTCTGAGTCAGCTGGGGCAGGTGGCATTGGCTTTCTGTGGGCTGATTCTGTGGGCATGACTTTGTCCTCGGGGCAGGAAGGTCAGGGAGGATCCCTGTTATGGTGCAGCCATAGGATGCTGTGGGCAGGGTTGTGCTGTGCAGTACAGGTTCTCACTCCAAGGAGCATCTGTATTGGCTCCCCCATGCACAAGCTCTGAGACGAGTTTGAGCTCTTCAGGGAGCTTCCCAAAATGGGTGAAATAGAACCTAAAATAGGGATTTATCAAAAGTTGCCATCTTTGTCCCCTGCAGATTTCCTTGTGGAGCCTCGTGCTTCCTGAGCCGTCTGAGCTCTCGGCAGGTGGATGTAGCTGCTTGGGGAGGGCACAGGCTCTCGGGAAGATGGAGCTGTTGTTAATTAACAAAAAGAACAAGAAAATTAGTAACGTCTTCCTTGTAACCAAATCCTTATGCAATGCAGATAGCTGGCAGAGAGCAAGATTTATGACGTTCTGTGTGGAGGAGAGATTTCTGATAGCGGACGGCTCTTCAATCTAGCAGGAAAAAAACACCACAGTGAGCACCACTGGCTGGAAGCTGAAACCAGACAAATTCAGAGTAGAAATCAGTTTGAACACAGAGTAATTAAGCACTGCAACTGTTTCCTTGCAGGCTCTGTGGGTTCTCAGACGGTGCGGCATGGCAGGGCCGCGGTGCGTGCGTGTCCAGGGCTGTGGCGTAAGCGAGCAGCCACGGACCCCTCTGACTCACTCTGGCAGGAGTGTGTCTTAGGGAGCAGCGAGATGTGATAGATGGGCTTCATTTTCTGTGGAGGCCGGTGGGCCTGCTGGACAAGGAACGAAAGGAGGCCTACGGTGGGATAAGTCCTAGGTTCCTTTCAGCTTCCCACAGAAGCTCTTGACTGAAAAGCTTCCCCCAGAATGCTCTGTTCTGTTATGTTAATGTACCCCAGTTCTGCCTCCCTGGTTGGCTCCGTTGGCCACTACACCCCTTGTTACCTGATACACCCTCAGAGTTTCTCCCAGTGTGCTGATTGGATTTGTCTGAGACCTGGGTCGAGTACGGATGCATTAAAATCTCTCCTGTAGAACCCCACGCGAAGGCCTCTCCTGCTCATTCCTCGTTGGACTGTTTCACCAGCTATCCGGTGTGTGTGTCCGTGTGTGTGCAAGTGTGCTGGCTGCACCGAGAGGCTTCTTTAAAGGCGCTCGTGGGAAGGTCGTGGTGTTTCACCATCCAGGACCACCGCGACAATTTTCCACGGTCATCTGTCTGTCCATCCATCAGCGAGCCCTCCCCAGGCTGCCTGCCAGGGCTGGGGACTGTACCGTGGCTCCCTGCCCTGCCCCGTGGCTGGGGAGCTGCTGGCACGCTGCGTGCTGGGGCTGGCAGTGCCGGGGGACCTGTTGAGCCGTGCCTGCCGTGTGGCTGAGCCCTGCTGCCAGACGGCTCCTGTCCTTCCTGCCCCGCCACACTTGGTGATTTGTGAAGGTCAAGGACCGCTCCAGCACTCCGTGCTCCTGCTCTCTAATCATCTTCCCGGTGCCTGGCACTACCTGAGTGCTCTGCTCCCTCAAGCAGCACCGCAGGGCTTTATCCTGCCTGGGAATGGCTCCCTTGCCTCCCCGGAGCAGGCACAGGGTGCCTGAGTGTGCTGCCCTGCACGGGGGTGATGGCAGGGCAGGTGGCTCTGCTGGTAGTGCTGGCCTGTCCCGTGAGCTCCATAACTCAGCTCTACCCTCCGCCAGTATCCAGCCGCTATGGCAGCACCCCCTCACCTGCTGTGAATCCATCTTCCCCATAAAATTGTCGGAATGAGCACTTTTTATCGACTGAGCTGGCTGGGATTTATGGACTCTAACCTTGCAGCCGTGGTGTGCTCTGCTATGATCGCTTAGGGGATCGGGGTGGGAACCCGCCTGAGTTATGTACCCATTTCCTGGCATCCTGCCAGCCCCACGCTCCAGGGGGAGCAGGGGAGCTGTCGGTGGCTTTGGACTGCACCTGGCCTGGTGTCTCAGCTGAAGCAGGGCACTGAGTCCCCTTGGCCACTGGCACGGAGTGGTTTGGAAAGCAAGGGTTCAGCAAGCGATGCAGGGTGGCCCACTGGGCAGAAGGTGGTGCAGGGTGACCAACTGGCCCTGGCAGTGTGGGACAGAGGGAAATAGGGGCTGGCTGCACCCCTGTGTTGTGGCAGTGGGAGGCTGCCGTCTGTTTTAAAATAAAGGTTGAAAAAAGTACAAGGTAGAAAAGCTCTACAGCCATCATCTTTTAGGGCTGGAGAAAGTGCCCCGCTGTGAGGTACTAAAGGTGCACAACCCATTTTATCAAGAAGAAGATTGAGAAGGGACTTGATTAACATTAGTAAGTGCTGTGACGGGGAGGGGACCAGGGACTGAGAGTTCTTTAATCCAGCAGAGAGGCAGAACAAGAACTGCCGGCTGGAAAGTGAAGTCAGACAAATTCAAATGAGAAATAAAGCATAAATTTTTAGGTGCACAGGTGATTAACCAGCACAACTTGCTCCTCAGTGGAGCACTGTCTTTTTCATCTTGGCATCTGGGGTGCTGATGGGCTGCTCCGGTGCATGTGCTGCAGTCAGGGCACGCTGAGCCTGGTGCTTCCATGTGGTAGAGAGACATCAATCTTTCCTCCTGGCATTACTGTCCTGCTCCTTGTTCTTCCCCAAATGTATTTCAGGTCATCACATCACTGTGGAAGGAGGGGTGTGCTCAGAGGTGCATGTGCTGTTTCACCACTGCCATTCCCACCATGTCCCTGATGGGGCCACAGAGCGTGGCAAGTGAAGGGATGCTGCTGATGGGAAAAGCAAGTGCATGGTGTGAGAACCCTGGGTGATTACTCCTAATTCTCAAGGCCATTAATCCATCTGCAGTGTTGGGGTGGGGTGCAGGGGCCTGGACAACTTTTTGGGGAGCACTTGCCGTGGATTGGGAACCGCTGTGGGGCAGGTGGGCATGGGTTGCTCAGTGCTGTGCCTGTCCTACTGCTGCAGCTCTCAGGGGGTGAGAAGCACCAGGAGAGCCGGCAGTCACCCCGCTTCAACTACTATGGGGCTGAACCTGCTGCGCCAGATATCAGCGATGATGAGCTGCCCCACGTCATCGAGATCTACGATTTCCCCTCAGATTTCCGCACCGAGGACCTGATGCGTGTCTTCTGCAGCTATCAGTGAGTCTGCCAGCACTCTGTCCCCAGTGCTGGGGTTCCCTGCCTGGGCTCTGCTCCAGACGGCTGTCCATCGGATGCCGATGCCTTGCTGAGCTTCCCTCTCTTTGGCAGGAAAAAAGGCTTTGATATTAAGTGGGTGGATGATACGCACGCCCTGGGCATCTTCTCCAGCCCTATAACAGGTACTGCTCCTGGTTCAGCTGGGGATGGGCAGAGAGGAGGCATCCCTCTCCTGCAGCCAGATCCTGGGCAAGGGTCTGACCCTGCACGTGGACATGCTGCTCTCTTCCTGCAGCACGCGATGCCCTCAGCACCAAGCACCTGATGGTGAAGACGCGTCCACTCTCCCAGGGCACCCGCGCCTCTAAAGCCAAAGCCAGGGCATATGCTGGTGAGTGGTGCTGCCCTAAGTCAGCTTGTGCCTTCGTGATTGTGCTGCAACATCATCCTGATTATTGGGGAGGGGCAGGACGCCCAGCACGGCTCCACGGCTGTGCCGGCTGCCCTGTCCCTCCCAGAATGCCCGCTAATGTCCCCCATTTTCACAGAGTACCTGCAGCCGGCCAAGGAGCGCCCTGAAACATCAGCTGTCCTGGCCAGGCGGCTGGTGATTGGTGCCCTGGGGGTACGGAGCAACCAGACACCAGCCCAGCGAGATGCCGAGCGGAGGAAGCTGCAAGAAGCNATGCATGCCCCTTCTCACGGGGTGCTGGGTGGGAGGGGGCTGCACCAGGGGGGACTCCAGCCACCTCCCCAAGGAGGTGGGGTGATAGGGATGTGGCATTGACCCTCCTGTCTCTGCAGAGAGGAAGCGCCTGGAGAACAAGCAGCGGGAGGATGCCTGGGAGGGCCGGGACTGAGCCAGGAGGCTGCACTTTCAGCCCACTTCCCTCTCTGCAGGCAGGCAGAGCACTCTGCGTCTCAGAGCTGGGACGGATTCTGCACTGCGTCCAAAAGCACTGGGCTGCTTCACCGAAGGGGCTGAGGAGCATGAGGGCTGGTTGGTGCTGTGGGGATGCTGTTGCTGTCAGACAGCACTGCCCACCCTGCCCAGGGCAGAACCCCCAAGGCTGCCAGCCACAGCAGGAGCAACAGCAGGCTGCAGGGAGCTCAGCAGAAAGCATGGGGGACTGTGTGGGGCGGCCCTGGCCACCTGGCAGGGCCTTGTGAGTGAGAGTTTCTGTCCTTTATTTTGCTAATAAATGCCATTTATTTTATTTGCTTGGTTGAGTGGTGGCTCCCCGTTCCCTTCCACCTCCCTTCGGGGGAGGGTTTGCGTGCCGGGGGCAGCTGGTCTGCACCGCCGTGGGCATGTCCACCCCTCCCGGGTGCTGGGTGTCCCCTGCGGGTGTGGGGGATGTGCAGGCGGGAGGGATCGGGCAGGACGGCAGGCAGGAATGTGCTGGCAGGGACCCTGTTTACTTCCGCGGAGCAGCTGCAGCCCTGAACAGCAGGGCCCTTGTCAGAGCATGGGCAGGGCCTTGTTCCTGGCCCCACACGGGGCTGTGATGTGGCCACGCTGCCGGCCGTGGCGGGCTGGGGGCTTCCTGCCCTGCCCCCGGGCTAGGCTGGCGGCTGGGACCTGCCTTTGCCTCCTCTGCTTTGCATCATCCCTCAGCACCTGAAAAACAGCCCCGTGTGCCCCAGCGCTCCTTCCTGTAGCTCTGCAGACTGTCAGGTTTTGGGGCCTTTTACAGGAGGTGAGGATGGGGATGATGCTTTTCTGCCACCACTGCCAGCAGTTTGCGTGCTGAAGAGCTCATGTGGCTGCCCTGTGTCCCCTGGCTGTCCCCCAGCTCGGCAGCAGTGGAGCTGGTCATGACCCCGTGGTGGTGGCTGCCTGCCCCTGCGCCATCCGGCAGCGCTGCCAGCTGGGAGCCATCTCGGCTGCCGTTCCCGGATGCTCGTGGCTTGGCCAGTGGAAATTTCAGGGCGCAAAGCTGCTCTCATGTGGAAAACATCTTCCCTGCCATCCGGCATCCCTCAAACCCTGACCCCGGCTGAGTGAGCCTCCACCAGCACGTGCCTTGCCACGGTCTCTGGCCTCGGGCCCCTCCAGTGCATCACTGCCATTCCCAGCAGCAGCTCCACGTGCAGGGACCATCACATGTCGGTGCAGCCTGACTTGTCCTGGGCCAAGGTGGGTGCTGACAGCCCCCTGCCCTGGGCTGGTGCCTGCCAGTGAGGCAGGAAGGAACAGAGGTGTGCAAGGAGAGGGGTGGCACTGCCCCGTGGCTGGTGATCTGGGGAACAGACAGTACAGAGTGTGTTGATGACATTTCCTTTTATTTCCTGTTGTAAGAAAAAAGATAGAAACCGTGGGAGGTAAGAAACAGAGAGCAAGGGCACGACGTACCCGGTGCCCAAGAGCAAGGGCTTTGAGGGACAGAGTGGCCCTACCACTGCTCCTATGTCTGGAAAGCTGCCAGGACAGCCTGGGAAAGCCCAGCATGTCAGCTGCAGACACAGTGGCTGGTGGGCTGGCTGCCAGCCTGTGCTGCCACAGAGCTGGCTGGATCTTTTTGCATGCACAGGGTTAGCCAGTTCAGGGCCAGGGAGCCCTGGCCCGTGGGGACCACTGATGGCAAGCCAGAGCTGCTTGATGCCAGCCATATGCAGACAGCCAAGGAGCTGGTGGCACGGGGGGGACACTCACTGGCTGGAGACCCATTGCCTAGACCAAGTTGTTCCCAGCTGGGGACTGGCTTCATGACTGTAATGGGAAAGAGCGCAGGGGAAGGAGGAGGTGATGGTGGGATTGATAAGGGAGTACCCCCTCTCCCACAGCACAGCGCCCTGCTCCCATCTCACAGAATCTTTATTGAAGACAGGACTGGTGCACGGGTGTCTGGGGAGTGTCCTGAGTCTGCTGGAGCATGGGGAGCTGGGCAGGCTGAGGTAGCTGTCCTGGGGGGCCCTGGGGCTGGGGAGGTGAGGGCTGCTGTGGTACTTGGGCCGCTCTTGCAAGTCCCGCTGGCAGCATGGCACTGGGTACCCCCAGGCACTCCCCGCCAGCCCTGGCGTCCATCTCCATCCTCTGCAGCAGCATCAATAAATACAAAAGTCTGCAAGTCCCTGAGCTCAGTCCAGTGCTGCCAGGGCACAGGGGCTGGGGCGGGAGTCAGACCGTCCCGTGGCGCTGCTGGGACCATGCTGATGCCAAGGGTTCACACGAGGTTGTTGGCCAGGCGCTCCCGTCTCTCCAGATCGCTCACCACGTCAGCACCGTAGGCATCACCTGGGGAGAGCGATGTTGGGGGTGGGTGGGCATGCGGGGGCACAAGAAACCTGTGGCACCCCCAGCCCCTTCACTTCCTCCACCCTGCCAGCCGTGCCCCCAATGCTCCCATCTGTCCTTACTTGTGCGGCAGCCGTGCATCCAGACTCGCTGCCCATCATACTTGCACTGGCACCGCATCACATTGTTGGAGAAATCCGACTCAGCCACCTCATGCTTGGGGTTCACGACCACCTGGGGAAGGCAAGGGGCAGGGCTGGGGGCACCTCTGCTATGCCCTGGCCAGGCAGGGCTGTGGCATGCACAGCAGGGTACAGAGCAGCACCTCGATGTGCAGGGTGAGGGATGCTATGGTGCTCATGGAGGGGACCCCCCCAGGCCTGAGGTGCAGTAGCTTGGCGTCCCCCACCCCTCTATCTCCATACCTGGAAGGTGTAGCTGCCTGGTGGCACATCGGTGATGTCAATCCACTGGCAGTCGATGTCATGGCGGTAGGTGTCCCAGCAGCCCACACTTACCCCCTGCTCCCCAAAGTTGGCACAGGCGAAGCGTCGCTGCAGACCTGCAGGAAGGAGGGGAGGTGAGGGAGGCACAGAGTCCCTTTGGGGAGCAGAATGGGGGGCCACTATCACCTCTGCAGCCAGCACCTACCTTCGGGGCAGTTGGTGTCTTCCAGGCAAAAGCTGGCCTTGTGCCCCTCGGCTACCTTGGAGCCATTGAGTGTCAACAGATCGTAGTGGGTGAAGACCTCGATGCTGTGGAAGTGTCTGTGGGGACAGGGGCAGAGCACAGGACTGATGCCCGGCCAGGGAGCATGTGGCTGGCCCAGGCAACCCCGGCACAACTTCCGGCAGGGCAGCACCCAGGGACCCAGCAAATTACAGCCCTGAAGCCAAATAAAGCTGTAATGACAGTGCTGGCTCAGACGCTGTTAATTACCCCGGGTGGGACAGCCCTTGGGGATGGGTGCCACCGTGCCCTGCCTGGCCCAAGGAGGGGGCAGCTCCCTGCCAGCCCCTGCCTATGGGCCACTCACCGGTGGCATTGGTGCCAAGTCCAGGCGTGTCGTCCCATCCTGGGTCGGAAATCAGCTCTTCCCAGGTTGTGGATCTGGGAGGAGAAGCGAAGGAGGCGGCGGTGGCCATAGGGCCACTGCATGTTGTCAGCAGAGCGGGAGAGGCAGCGCTCCTCATGGGCACAGTACAGCAGCCCCAGGGGCCGGTCCTCCAGGTAGGCTGTCTCCTGCACCAGCTGGGCATTCATCACCAGGTCTGGGGCATCTGGCATGGAGAGGATCAGCAGGGATTGAGAAAGTGATCCCCACCCTGCATAGCACCCCCTACTCGCCTACAGGAGAAGGGGGGTCCCCCCTCCCAGCAGTACCCCATGGGCTCCTGCTACTCACGGGCAGTGCAGGTGACCCCCGCTGAGAAGCGTCCCCCGCCGCTGGGGCAGTGGACAGGGCCATGGCGCTGGCACTGCTGGAGGGCCAGCTCGGTGCCGGCACAGCGCACCCCACTCATCACAACCTGGGTGGCATCGGGGCTGCCTGCCCAGTACCACGTCTCCTGAACAGAGGAGGAGCACAGTGCTTGCACCAGTCCTTGCAGCCCCTACCAGCACCCACCTGCCCCCCCTGCCTCCTCTCCTGCCCTACCACTGCCACCAGGATTTGTTCCCCCGCTGTCCCATCCCAGAGCCCCTGGCCACGCCATGCCCATGCTATCCATCCTGCAGGACCCCAGCAGTCCTGGCCCCAGGCTGGTACCCCACTCACCTGGAGGGCATGGCTGGCAAAGCCCAGCCCCAGCTGCCTGCAGACCACCATGGCCTCGTTCAGGCCCCACTGTGCACCACACACTGCACCCCACTGTAGCCGTCCCTGCACTGGCACCAGCACCTCCACCACGCCTTCCTCAGGGTTGCGGCCCCCGGCCAGCCGCACCTGTTGGCAGAGAGGGGCTGAGCTGGAATGTGGCGCAGACCCACAGCTCTCTCACCCAGTCCTGCAATGGGACAAGCAGCCCCACACATTCAACTGAACATCTCCCTCACCTTCCTCTTCCTCCTTTCCTCCCTATAAGACCTATTTTGCCACCAGATCATCCTGCAGAACCCCATCAGGGTGTTGCTCTGTGTCCCCCTATCCCCTGGGTCACCCCAGGGCTGCTCTGGGCATCCACACTGGGCACAGAACTTGGGGAGCATGGACTGTGCAATGGGGCTGGGATTCAACAGGCTCTGGGAAGGAGGCAGGGGCTTACCTGGCTCTTGAAGTCCATGTGGGGCATGTGGCAGCGGACGGCAGCGTCCGCCTCGTGCCGACACCCATTGTGCTCAGCATCCTGGAAGTGACACTCACCCAGGGAGCGCTCATGGCCAGTGCACCGTACATTGCTCATATGGATGGGCCCCAGACCTAAAGCACAGGAAAGGTCAGTGCTCCCTGCTCCATGACCATCCTGGAGCAGGACCCTCATCCTCTTTCCCCTGGTCTGGGCATTCTCTATGGGAGTGGGGCTGCCCATGGCAGGAGCAGACAGGGGAGCCTCATCCCAGGGCAGGCTGGACCTGCCTGAGCATCCCAGGATTCTCCAGGAGGATACATTAAAGAATTTGATTTCCCCATTGTACCCCTCCAAGCCCAGAGGTTTCCCCAGTCCATGCTGTAACACCACCTCACCTTGTCCCATCCGGGCTCCCACCAGCGCCTGCTTTGCTGTGCCGTACCCCAGCTGCCGGCACACCACGCTGGCTGCAGCCAGGTCCCACTGCTTGTCACACACGGTGCCCCACTGCCCATGGCGTAGCACCTCCACCCGGCCCTCGCCAACGTGGGTGCCTGCTCGCAGCCGCACTGGGAGCACCTGGGTTTGGGGAGCAGCCAGTCAGCAACCCAGGACACAGCCAACCCCCTCCTCAAGTGCAAATGGGGTGGCTGAGTGTTGCTCAGCTCTGGGACTCTGTATCAGTAGGAGAGGGTGTGGAACTCTGCAAGGGCTCACCTTTCCTGGGGTGGTCTTGTTCTTGCCCTTGCCCGTGCCCTTCTGGAAGGCAGGTCCAGGGAGACAGCTGACGATGGCGTGCATGCCGTGGGGGCAGGCGTGCTGGTGAGGGGCTGGTGGGGCCACCTGCATAGGGCAGCGGGCTAGGTGGGGCTCTGAGCCCTGACACCGCACTTTGTGTACCCAGAAACTGTTCTTCTGGCTGAGGGTCTTCAGGCTGCCAAGGGAGAGGAGCAGGCCCAGGGTCAGCTCGGGTGCCAGAGACTCTCCCCCACCCAACAGTCATGCTGGGTGCCCACCCAGGGTGCTCTGCCCACCGTGCCCAGTGCTGAGTCCTACCTGGAGTTGGGGTCCTTCAGCTTCCTGTTCCAGAGCTTTCTGTGGGTGTACAGAGCCAGGTGGTGAGGGAGCATGCTGACACTGCATGACTCTGAACCCCCCACCCCATCATTTCTGCCTTCCCCATCAGGAGATGGAGACCCCACGGCACGTCATGTTCTCTCCCCACTGGCAATTACTGTGCCAAGCCTGTCTGTACCATGTGTCCCAGAGGGACTCTGTGACTCCTGGCACCGGTAGGGGCTCATTATGGGCTGTATTTATAGCCCCAGGCTGAGACGGGGTGGGAGGGACCAAGGGACACTTGTCTTTCCTCTCCTTTCTCCCACACTTTGCCAGTCATGATGGTGACCATCCCCACAGACCTCTGACAGCTGCTGAGCCCAACGCTGACCCTTGTCAAAGGCCCAAGAGGGGGATCCGGACATGGCCAGGCCATACCGGCACCTCGCACACCCACCCATACGTGCAGCCCTTCTCTGACCGCTCCTCCAGTCTCTTGTCCCCACAGTGTGTCCAGCCAGGCACCTGCCCCGTACACCTAGGTGCACTGCGTGTCTCCCGCATCCCTACCGGTAGAAGCTGGTGTTGATGTGCTTCTCCCGGGGGAAACCCAGCATCCCACAGACCACATGGCTGTTGTTCCTGGTCCAGTTGGCGTCGCACACCTGCCTCCAGCGGCCATCGTGCTTCACCTCCACAGCACCCTCCATCACTGGCATGCTCAGCTTGGCCCGTGCCAGGATGGGCTTGAGCCGCACCTCCTCCAGGGTTAGCCCCGACACCTGCCACAGTGGTCATGGGGTGGGTGTGGGGCTCCAGCATCAAAGGCAGAGTGTTCAGTAAAGGGGCCAGGGAAGGCTTAGAGGGACCTGCTCCGGTCGCCCTGGTGTACCCTGCTGGGCACAGGGGAATGCCATGGGCCCCCACTCACCTCTCCCAGGTGACCAGAGGTGGTAGCCTGGGGGGATTTGCCAGGCAGGCGCTGTTCTGAGCACACCACACCAGCATCCTCGCCATGGTGGCAGTCACTGATGCCCCAGCCATTGTGGACACACTCTGCCAGGGAGCCCTCGCTGCCCCCACACCGCACATTGTCCAGCCAGATGGGGCCTGGGTACACAGCATCATAGGCTCCATGTGATGGGTCCCACAAGCTGTCTGCACCCACAGCCCTGTGGGCAGGCTCCCACAGCCAGCGGAAAGCACACTGCCCTCATCAGAACCCACTGCCCCCCATTCCCCACCTGCCCCCTACCTTCCCCTTGGCCGTAGGTGGCACTATGGGTCCAGGTGATGGCTGAGGTGTAACCCAGCTCTCGGCAGGCTACGGTGGCCGCGTGGAAGTTGAAGCCGTCATCGCACACGGTGCCCCAGCGCCCCTGGTAGAGCACCTCCAGCCGGCCCTCTCCAGCTGGTCCCCGCGGTCCCCCCAGCCGCAGCTGCACTGGGGCCAGCTCCTGCCTGCTGGGGGCCACCCGGCACAGCAGCAGCACCAGCAGGATGTGACTTGCGCCAGTGGGCATCACCATCGTGGTTCTGTGGGTGGGATGCCTGGGGACAGCCCAACAATGAGCCCTTGGGGATCACGGCAGAGTAGGGATGCAGCTGCAGCCCCCCTATGCCCCAGGAGCCGGGCAATGGAGGAGGGATATCATGCCCTCTCGCATGGTGTTGACGTCCCTGTCCCTGTGCTGTGGGGGATGCATGAGCTGGTCTCTGCCATACGCACAGCGTACCCCAGCCCTGCACCTTTCACCAGGTCACCCAGCTCTGACACAGCCCTCCCAGGTGCCGACAGCCATGGGAAGCCCCACGAACATTGCCCTGTACTCTTGTTGCTTCCTGTCTGCCCCATGCTTTGGGACACGGGTTGGGGCCCCACAGAGCCCCCTTTTATCCTCCACCGGGATTCTCTACCGAACACCAGGGATTAGACCCCATCCTGCACACAGCCCGGTTCCCATCACCTCACCTCTTCCCCTGCATAGTCATTCAGAGCACTGGTGGGATTGCTGACCCCCCTCCAGGTGCCCAGATCTCCCCTCCCAGGGCCATCCCCAGCACTCACCCTGGCAAGGGATGGCGGTGCCGGACCGGCAGCTGTGCGGGGCAGGCGGTGGCGAGGGACACGGTGGTGGCGAGGGGACGCGGCGGTAGCACTCGCGGCGGTAGCACCCGCGGCGGTGGCTCCCGCAGCTCCTGCCTCCCGCCGGGCACCGCCTGCAGCCGCTTTTATGGTNAGCCCAGCCCTGCTCCCTGCCCACCCCCGGCCCTACTCTGCCTCGCTGCACACTGGGGCAAACCTGTTCCTGCCCTAAACCCTGTCCTTCCCCCAACCGGGGGGATCTGAGCTACCCAGGACAGTCCCTACCTGCCGTGAGGCTGGACCTCCCAGTGCCAGTGCTCTCGGTCAGGGATGCTCCCCGCATTGGGCTGTCCCCTAGCCAGGCATGGACTTTCTGGAGATGACGAACTGCTATGCTAGGGACACTCCTTGCACCTTCCCACTCACAGAATGGTTCAGGTGGGTACACGGGCATAGGATGCCTGGAGATGCTGCAGTAGGGCCAGGACTCGCGGGGCGCAGAGACCACGGCAGGCTATGGGACGATACCGTGAGCCTAGGGCAGAGTTCCCCCCAGGGCTTGGGGCATCACCTGCGCCGTCCCTGAACCAGGCTGTCTGTGAGGGTCCTCAGGGGTAGCCCCGCTCCGTGGGACGTGGAGACTGGGGATGTCCCCCCCCCACCGACTTGCCCGGGGAGCAACCTCCGGCTTGGGGTGCCGCCAGTCCCCGGGGCACCCTGCTGCCCACACGCCCGCCGTGCCCCGCCGTGGGATGGGGATAAACAGGAAGCCCAGTGCCGTGGCCGTGCCCAGGGACCGGCCAGGAATGTGCCGGTGGCCACCGGGCTGTTTGTTTGGAGTCAAAGCAGCCGGATCCCGCCGGGAGGAGCCAGGATCAACACGGCCGGGAATAGCCCGTGAGCTCATCGCCACGTCTTGCAAGGGCCTCCAGCACCTCTGGGTGTGCAGGGATGTACAATGCTGGGACCCCCTCGCAGGGGACCCTCATCCCAGCCCTCTGTCTTGGCCGGGATCAGGGCATGTCCTGAAGCCTCTGCTGTGATATGGGACTCTGGCCAGCCCCAGACTGGGGGCCACGAAAAGCCCTGGGGAAGGGCAGGGTTGGGGCCAGCAGTGGAGCCCGTGACTCATTCGTCTCGACGTTTTGGAGCTCAATTGCTTAAGTATGAGGCCAGGAGCTTCCCCCGAACTCCTCCCCCGGCAGATGCTGGCAGGGATGCAGGGCAGGCGGGTGCTGGGTCCCGCTCCCAGCTCTTCTTCTGCTCCTGGGGACAGCAAGAAGTGAGAAGTGAGGGGGCTGGTGGGCTCTCCTACATCTGGGACCTTGCCAGCCTCATCTCGCAGCAGTGTCCTGCTGCTCATGTGATCGTGGCAGGCTGGAGGCGTCCCCCTTTGCCCTGAGGTGTCAGCCAATGAGCCCCTCATCTCCCTCGGGGCTCAGTGGGTGCCAGCACCTGCAGCCTCGGGCAGCCAGCAATGGCAGCAGCTAAAAATACGCGGCCGGCAGCAGGATAGCCCCGTGCGCGGGAAGCTGTGGGCGGCGGGCGGGCGTGCGGGGCTATTCTCAGAGGGCTGCGGGACTATTCCTGGCCGGTCAATATTGATTCAGCCAGCTCGGGTGCTGCAGCTCACCCTGTCAGCACCGTATTTAGGGCCCGGCAGGAGGCGAGGCGGGCGGCTGAATCGGGAGCATTGTCTGGGGGAGGAAGAGGGCAGGGAGAGGATGTGAGCTCTGTAATCTGCAGCCAGCGGCTCCCGGCAGCAGCCCGGGGTGAGGGGCACACCCCGGGCCTGCTGTGGCTGAGGAGTGACCAGCACGGAACATCTGCCCTGGGGATGGAAGGACGGGACCAGAACACGTGCAGGCAGCTTCCGTCGGGAATAGGAGCATGTGTGAGGCACGAGGGGGCAGCTGCCAGTCCTGGCTCCTGTGGTTTCTGAGCTGCTGGGCACGTGTCTGCTGTACACACAGCCACCAAGAGCTGGGGCACTGAGGACAGTTGGGGACTCCAGGTATCAAAGCAGTTTCCAGGCAGCTCCCTAGCTCCCTGCTTGTTCTAAGCCCCTTAAGGATGGTCCGGACCTGCTCGGAGCTGAGGGGCCCCATAAAAAGAGCCCTGCATGCACCTGAGCCTCAATGAGCAGAGGAGAGGGTGAGGGGCTGTTTGTCCCTGTTCACTACTCTGAAATGTGCCTGTCCTCTCTGACAGCTCCCCCAGGGCTGCATCACCATCAAGTCTGGATGGCACAGTGGGAGCTGCATGAATTGCTAAAAAAATACAGTGAGAGTGCTCATGACAGAGCCTGGGCCAGGGTTTATTTCCATGGGCAGAGGCAGGGGCTGAGTGAGGCTTGCCACGGTCATGCAGGGTCCAGGAGCCACTGGGGCAAGGCTGGGTTGTGGCAGGCTGGGAGCAGCCACCTGTTCAAGGTGATGATAGCAGCTGGGAGCTCAAGGGACCCTGCCAGCCTGCACCCAGCTCTTGGGAGATGCTGCTGCCCTGAGGTGCTGGGGAAGCAAGCTGGGGATGGGCAGGGCTCTGCATGGGATCAGTAGGGCTTGATGCCGTCGCAGCCCTGTGTTGGTGAAGTCAGTGTCACCAATCTCATCAGAGGTGCCTGAAATCCTCGATAGCCACCTGGGCGGCATTGCGTCCCGCTGCTCCCATCACTCCTCCTCCTGCAAGAAAGCAGGAATGGGGAATGGTGGCGCACCATCTTCCACGTGCCCCTTCCTTCCTTCTGCAAGCCCCCAGGAGGGTCCTGGCTCCCAGCTCTGCTCACCAGGGTGGGCTCCACTTCCACACAGGTACAGGCCAGGAATTGGGGACCGGTAGCCAGAGTAGGATGGTGCTGGCCGGGCGAAGTACAGCTGGTCCAGAGACATCCCTCCATGGAAGATGTTCTGCCAACAGAGCTCTGTGTGAGCTGGCTGTGCCTGGTCCAGGCCTGTGTGCCCACTAGCACTGGCACCAGAGTGATGCTCAGAGTTGGCATGAATGGTACCCACTCCACCGGGCAGCCCAAAGATCCTCTCCAGGTCTGGTGGCACCAGGATATCCCTGCCAATGACGGATGCCTTGAACCCTGGGGCATAGTCTTCGATGCAGTCAAACACTAGAGAAAGATGAAGGAACCACTGGTGGGCAGCCTGGGGAGACATGCTAGCGAGCTCCTGTGCAGCTCCAGGGCAGCTCTGCCCACAGGTGCTACCGGGGTCTGTGTGTGCATTACGTACCTGTGTCTGCATATGCGTTTCTGGCCTGCTCGTCCCAGGACCGACCGCCTGCCAGCACGGACGGGGTGTACTGCGTGAACAGGGACACGACGTGGCAGCCTGGTGGGGCCAGCCCTGGGTCCAGCACTGAGGGAATGCAGAGCTCGATCATGGGCCTGGGGGAGCAGTACACCAACTGGGTAGGCAGAGGGGCACCCAGCCACTCCACACCTCTTTCCCCAGCACCCACTGCCATGACTGTCCTGTCCCTTCCCCAGCGCACCAAGGTGTGCCAGTACAGGCTCCTACCTGCTGGAAGGGTGCCCGTGGGTGGCCTCAGCGAATGCCTGATGCAGGAGCTGGGTGCCCTCGCAGTTGAGATGTATGGAGCACTGGTGGTGGGGCAGGGGCTGGCCATCACGGGCATTGGGGGCAGCCAGGAAGCTGGGCAGCCGATCCACTGCCACTGGGCATGGGATGGGGAGATGGAGGAAGTGGGGTGCAGCCTCTTGTTGAGCCTGGCACCAATGTTCCTCCAGCAGGGATGGCAGTAGAAGTGTCCTTGCTGGTACCTACCATTGATCTTGGTGACAGGGGAGCGTGTGTCAACCTGCCGGATCCGCTGGACAAAATCCTTCGGCAGCTGCTCCTGGGGTGGGATACACCAGTGCAGAGGCTGGCTATGGGAGGCAGTGTGGATGGGGAATTCCAACATGCCAAACCCCCACCAGCCCCATGCATTCTGTACCTGAGGAATGAGTTCCAGGAAGGTGATTTGGGGGGAAGCATTGGACAGCACCAGTTTGCTCCTCACCTCTGTCCCATCCTGAAGCGCGACACCCTGTGCCTCCCCGTCCCTGCCCAGCAGCACGTGGCACACTGCCTGGGCACGTGTAGGGGACAAGACTTTACTGAGAGCATCCCTACTGCCTGCGGGGATGGCCAGGCAGCTCCCCTCTCACAGACACCCCGTACCTTGTCAGCAAAGATGTGGGCTCCCCGGGCAGTCGCTGCGTGGGCGATGGCTTGGGACAGGGCTCCCATCCCACCTGCCACGTAGCCCCAGGCCCCCCGCCGTCCCTCCAGCTCACCCATGACATGGTGCAACAGCACGTACCTGGGGTAACAGGACCCCAGGTTAGCTGCCAGCTGAGGGGATGGGTTTGTCCCCTGCATGGGCAATGAGGATGGTCCCACAGCCCCCACAGGTGGGACCATGCCAGCTCATGGGATGTCAACTCAGTTACGGGGAGCACGCACCAGGCAGGACTCAGCCCAACCTGGGGACAGAGGTGTCCAAACAGCAAAGGGATAGGTGGGGGCCACTCAGGAGAGCCATATGACAGGGCTGGGGGGCAGCCCCTTGCCCAGAACCAAGCCCTGAGGCACCCTGGCAAAGTTGAGCAGGCAGTGGGAGGGAGAGGCCGGGGGGCAGGGCGTGCGATACTGGGGTGCAGCAGAGCCAAGCACAAAGCAGGGCATGGGGGAACAGTGCAGGTATGAGCTCCAGGGGGAAGGGACCCTCACCCGCTGCCGGGGGTGTGTGGGCTGGCCATGGCTCCAATCACTGCATCAGTAGCCAGAGTTGCCTTCAGGGGTTCTGACTCAAACCAGTGATCCAGGATCTGGCCCAGGAGAAAGTGAGCATACCAGGCTTGGGGTGGGGAGCGGCCCAGGCAGGCAGGAGGAGAGGCAGTGCATGTTTCTACCCCACCACTGCCAGCACGCACCTTGGAGATGGGGGCTGTGAGCACCTCGTAGTAGCGGGGCAGCTGCCGCCCCAGTGCCAGCCCTGGGGGTGGAGAGGTGGTGTGAGACCTGCATGGCTGTGCCAGGGCTGGCTACTGGTTCCCAGCTGGGTTTGGAGGTTACTCAGCAGGACCAAGGTGAGCAAGCCTAACGGAGCCTGCCAGCCCAGCTGGGGCTCCTGAGGAGGCTCTGCATCACCCACCCCACGTGCTGGCAAACACCCCTTGCTGTCGGGGTTCCCTGGCATCCCAGATGTACCTGCCTGCAGCAAGGGCTTCAGGGTTCGGAGATTCCTGAGCTGCTGGAGCAGGGAACCCTTCCCCAGGGCAGCTGTGTCCACTGGGGGGGCATCCAGCAATGGGTCAAGGGCTGACACCATGCACCCCATGAATGCCTCATACTCACGGTAGGCCTAGAAGGGGACAGAGGGGGGGCAACAAGAACTGCACCATGGTAGGTGCAATGGATACCCCACCCAGGAGCATCCCTGCCACTTCAGGGGCAGGGCAGCCCCTTGTGGATTTTGCTGTGCCAGGTGCATGTCCCTGATGGTACCTGGGCATCCTTCTGAGAGAACTGAGCAATCTGCTGCTGAGTCTGAGCCATGTCATGCCCCAGCAGAAGGGAGCGAGGAGGGCTCCTGTCCTCCAGCAGTGGGGTGAAGGAGTAGGGGTCCCGTGGGAGCACCCTCAGACCGTGCCGCTGCAAGACAGGGAGTCCCCACTGCAGGAAAAGCCTGGCAGCAGGGTCTCCCTGCTTGCATGGTGGGAGTTGCCAGCAGCCCAGCAAAGGGTGGGTGCCAGTACCTGCAGCTCCAGATCAGCATAGATTTGTGGTCGCAGCAGGCTGAGCAGATATGATGCCCGGGAGAACTTGAATCCTGGAAGATGTGGGGTGGTGGGGGATGTCCACCACCGGGGCTGGACAGGACCAGGGGGACGAGGGGCACGTGGGGGTACCTGGCACGATCTCCTCCGTGACGGCTGCGCCGCCCAGCACATGACGCTTCTCCAGCACAGCCGTGCGCAGCCCTGCCTGCTGCAGGTAGGCAGCCTGGGGGGAGCATGGCACACATTGCCCATCCCTCCAGTCGGGATGCCATTGTCAGCCTGAGCACCCTCTTGCACATGGTGCCCCCCTCACTAGGGAGGGCCTGTGGGAGCCCCAGCCCCATGGACACTGCCACCAAAGCCCTCCCTTGCCCACAGTGCTGACCCTTCCCAGTCCCCTGCCGTCCCCTGTGGATGGAGGAGAGGCAGCACGCCACTCTTGGTACTCACTGCCACCAGCCCGTTGTGCCCTGCAAGAAGAGAAGGAGGTAAGCAGAGCCCAGTGTCGGTGATGGGCCCACAGCATAGGGCACCCTGCCATGCCTGGGGCATGGGGCTGTCATAGCCACCCCAGTAACAGGCTCTAGACACAGGGATACAGGTGACAAGGAGCATCCGCCTCTGGCTCTACAGCCCTGGCCCTAATGGTGCAGCAAAGGGGGACAGAAGTGCTCAAGGCAGATGCTCCAACAGTGCTCTGCATGCCGGGGGGGCTGCAGTTTGTGCCAGACCACTGAGTCCTCCCTGGCCTGAGGAGCAGTCTGGGGGTTTGCAGTGTGTCCAGCACTACCGTGGCTCCCACCTGGCTGCTCCTCTGCTACATGCCCTGGAGGGAGGGCAGATGGGGGTCCCCACCGCCTCCTCGCAGCTCGACTCTTGCTCCCGTGCTCTGTTACCTGCCCCGATCACCACCGCGTCGTATTCCCGCTGCAGCCGGGCTGCAGCCCCGGCATGGGCCAAACGCGCTCCTGACGGCCCCAGGGACAGACGCCAGCCCTGCAGCCAGGGGGAAGGGCAGACCACGCTCAGTCTTCCCCGGAGCCCGGCTGCCATCGCCCCACAGCGCCTGGCCATGCCTGCCCTGCTTCCGGCAGCCTGCACTTTGCTTTCACGGCGGAACTTTTCCCAAGGCTTCCGGGCACAGGGAGGGGACGGGGGGGCAGGGCAGGGAACGCCTTGAGGAGGCGGGGAGGCTGGTCAGGACAGGGGCACCCACCGAGCGCTGCCCCGCTGGGGCTGTCCCCAGCGAGGCGCTGGCCCTGGCACAGTTGTGCTGGGCGCTTGCAGCGGGGCCGGAGACAAGCCCCAGTGCTGAGAAGGTGACAGACCCTGCCTGGGGCTCAGCACGGTGCCAGATGCTCCCCAGCCGGACTCCGGGAAGGTGCTGAGCAGGCAGGCGGGGCCTGAGAGCCCCCCCTGCCCCAGCTCCTGTTCTGCTCCAGGGATGATCCAGAGGCACGTGGCTGGGGTGATGGGCCAAGCACGGCAGGACAGAGGGAGTTTGGCCTCGCCTTGAGCAGGCAAGCCGCGAGCACAGCGCTGAAAGCAGCAGGAAAAGGGGCAGCTTGGGGATGAGCTTGGCTCTGAATACAGCATTACTGCTCAGAAGGGCAAATTCCAGCTCAGCAGGATGGGGCAAAGGCCCTGTCATGGTCCAGTGCTCTCTGAATTGCTGTCCCCAGCTCCAGCGAGTGGCATGGGAGCAACAAGGGGCAGTGGCTGCCTGAGTCCCTTGGGGCTGGCCCCATTCCCAGCTGTACTTGAGGTTTGGACGTGCACTGAGCCCAGACGTGCCTGGGAAACACATAAGCTGCCTCAGGATTTACTCGCTGCTCCCAGCTAAGCTCAGAGCTGTGGCTAACTGGTGCCTGGAAGCCTGCGTGCGGGGAAGGGGGTGCAGGACTGGCTGCACCTCCCCAGAGCCTGCCAAACCTCTGAGGGCCCTGCACCCCACATTTCGAGGCGAGGGGGAAGGGGGACGCACCCTAGACCATTGCTCCACTCAGGTTTGGCTACACTATCTTGATCTCTGGCCAAAGCCTGGCAGCAATGCCAAGCTAACACTGTAAATCCTGCTCTGGAAACGCACTTTTCAGCAACACAGTGATCTGCAAACAACCTCTTGGCCCCACTCTCTGCCTGTCCCCAGAGGCTGCTGGGTGGCAGCATGGGGAGCAGGAAAGGGGACAGTGCCAGCTCTGGCCAGACTGGAGGATGGGAAGGTTGCCTGCTGCTGCCTGCAGGTACAATCCATGGCACAGTACACAGACACTGAGAAAGCAACCCAGGCTCTGGGAACACCCACACATCCACTTTAATCCTGGCCCCAAGGTGGCTGGAGGCAGCTCAGAGCAGAGGGATGCGGGATGGCTCCCAGAGACGCCGGGCCAAGTCGCAGGCCTGCTGGACCATGAGCTCGGAGGGGATGATGCCCAGGTGCACAGTCAGCAGCTCGTAGCACTTCACTACCTCTGCCTGGTGGTTCTTGCTGTAATAACGCAGCAACTTCCTGGGGAGGAGAAGACAGGGGCCTTGGCAGGTACAGTGCGCACAGGCAGCCCCTTTCTAACCACCCTCCCTCTATAAAGTACTTTGCAAGGACACAGAAAAACCATGGCAGAAGGCTGGGGAGATGGGCTGGTGCAACCCCAGTGACTCCACAACACTGGTACCCCCTGCTGTGACATCCTGCCATCACTCACAGGGACCCCTGTGCCATCACAACTTCAAGCCCTGGTGCCAAACCACAGGGCTGGCAAACTGCTCACCTGTAGTAGTCCCCTGCCAGCATCCCAATGGGAGCAGAATCATCAGACAGGACTGGTACCTCTATCACCTCCAGCTTGTAGCCCTGGGGAGAAATGACAGCAGAGGGCAGGAGCTGGGATGGGACCACTGAGGAGTCAGAGCTGGCTGTGCCTACAGCCCTGCTCCCTGCCCCAGCTGGCTCCACATACCATCTCATTCTCAAACCAGAGGAAGTAGGAGCAGCAGTAGTCACCATCCTGCAGCATCAGTGTCGTATAGCCCTTCTGTAGGTATCGCCGGGCCAGCGTGATCAGGGACCAGACCTGGGGGACAAGGGGCACCTGAAGCCTGAGCAGAAACCCCTCCAATTTCCACCCTCCTCTGCGGTTCCCACCCCACACCTACCCCATGAGTCGTACCTTTCTCTTGATGAAGGTAGCCAGGGGACCCTTGCCGAGCTCTGAGCTGGACTTCTCTGTCACACTGAGTGATGGTGCCATCATTTGTCCAGCTGTGCGGTCCACATAGATGAAGTGTACCAGACCAGGAAAGTCCTCCAGGTATGTGGGATGGGTTAAGGGTGACCAACTACTTTGGTGCCCTTCCAGGACAGCCCCTGAGCTCAGGGAAATCACCTTTGCCCACTACATTCCTCCCCTTGATCCCAGTGCTGAGGTACAGGGTCCCACTCCCACATCTGCTACCCCCTTGGGGACGCCCTATTGCCAGGCTGGCTTCCCAGCTGCAGAGATGGGTATGACACCATGGTGATATTGCGCCTGCTCTTCACCAGCAGGAAGTCCCGCCAGTCCAGCAGCTTCTCCCTGCCAAGAAGAGGCACAGTGAGAGGCCGGGACCCACATGCCCCAGCACAGCTGGGTGTGGGGCAGCCCCGTGGGGATGCTGACCATCCCCATGCACTCACCTCATCAGCTTCTGAGCACGGTCCCGCAGCCCTTGGGACAGGCTGTGGCCAGCAGAGGTCAGGAAGAGCTGGCGGTACACAGAGCAGAGCTGCCGCTTCACGTTTGCCACTGACTGCAGCAGCCTGAGCCAGGGGACACAGACAGTGCTGAGTTTGGACACTGGGTCCCCAGCACTGCAGGGACAGCTGTGCTGGTCCCCAGGCTGGGAAAGGTCCCTGCCTGTCCCAGAGACTTTCCCTGGCTTCTCCCTACTCACTCCAGGGAGCTCCCAGGCTCACTCCGTGAAAATATCTTGTTCTTGAAGTCCAGCCAGGCGTTCTGCAACTAGAAAGAGACAGGACTGTGTCAGGCTGTGGGGACAACAGAACAGGGTCCTCATGTCCCCACTCCCACCTGGATGTCATGTCCACTCAGCTTCTTCACAAATTTGTCCATGCGCTGCCGCAGCTCAGCGAGGAATGGGTACGAGCGTGCGACTCCCACCTCTGGTCCCTCTTCCAGCTTCTTCTCCAGCACCAAGAAACCATCCAGCAGCTGGTACAAGGTGACGGCCACCTGGGTCATGGGGCCCTGCCAGGGAAAGGAGAGGTGGGTCAGGCAGGACTCAGTCCAGCATAGCTTCCCTCACCTCAGAGGCAGCTCACCTTGGTCAGTAGCACAAGGGAGATGCCTGGCCAGAGCGGGAGGCAGTGCATGGTGTGCGGCAGCAAAGGGCAGTAACCTTCCCGCAGGCTGGCATCTAGAAAGATCCTTCTGGGGTTTGAAGCTTCAGGGACCTGAGGCCCCAAGGTCTGGAGCAAGTCCTCTGCCATCTGGGAAGACAGGGGAGATGCTCAGTCCCCTGTGGAGATGAGACAGCTCGCACCAAGGATGCTCTGTAGGGATGCATCATTGCCCTGAAAGCTGCAACCAGGCATGACAGAGCTGGAGGGGCCATGTAGCGGAAGATCAGCAGTGAGGAAAAGTGCCCAGGGACCCCAAAAGAGCAGCAGAGAAGAAGCCTGTTGCAAAGACAAAACCTGTAAATGCCTTAAACCGAGGCCAGTGTTTGCTTGCAGTGTGTGAGGTGCTGCAGCATCCATCAGGGAAGCAACCCAGAAAGCCCAACGGCAGCAGAGGGAGACACTGGACTGCTCTGAGGCAGCCCCACTCCCTCTCTGCTGACAGCTCATTGTAAGCAATGCCTCAGAGAAGGAGATCAGAGCTGTCACAGTTATGCACAACATGGGGGATACAGGGCACCCACAGCCGCAGCACAGCGAGAGACGAGTGACGAGGACCAGAGACCGCAAAGGGCACCGGGACAGGCTGGTGAAGTGTGGAGCTGGGAGGTGTTGCAGGACTCCGTGCTCACCTGGACATCTGCAGCATCCACTTCCCCAATGCTCAGTATCTCAGCGCCCTCTGACCAGCTCTCACTGCCTGCAGAGAACACGGCAGGGCACCCTTCCAGTCCCCCTCACAGCCCCGGAGCCTCTGCAGGGCTGGGGGTGTGGGGCATGGCCGCTGCCCAGCTGGGCACTCACCTGTACTGTGCCTGCCTGGTGAGGGCTCAGGTGTGTAGTAGACCTCAGGCACAGAGAGATCATCTGTGTCCTGCCAGCAAAAACAGATGGGTCAGCCATGGCAGCGATGCAGGCAGCCCTTCCAGCATCCCACTCTGCAGCTCCGGATCTCAAGGACTCACTTGGTCTTCTGAATCCTTCTCTGCAGCTCCATGGGAGCCAGGGCCACTCACAGGGATGCTCTCACTTCTCTTGGGTCCCTGAGGGAGAACATTCCCTGCTGTGGGCTTTCAAAAAGAGGGAAAAACCGCTAAGCCCCAGCTGTCAAGACATCACCCCACAGGAGCACCGACTTGCTGTGTCCCCAATCCTGCTCTAAAGCACCTGCGGGCCAAGCTCCTCCTCGGCACTCTGGCTGGGGTACAGGTCCTGAACCAGGAGGATGAGGACAAGCAGGTCGGCTGGACGGATGGAGCTGGCGTTGCGGCTGCAGGCCAGAGAAGGAAAGGGTCAGTTGGGAGGACAAATGGCTGCCCTGGGGAGGGTGGTGGGGCTGGGCGCACCTGGAGTAGAAGGCCAGAAGCTTGGTGTGTACCAGGAGGAAGGCATGGCCCACTTCATCCCCGCCACGCTCAGGGCTGGTGTTGATGTACTGTACCACTTGTCTCTCCAGGAACTCGATGCACTGCTCACACAGCTGAGGATGGATCAGCCGCTCCACGGCCTGGGGTGCAGGAGCGGGGGAGGCTGCTGAGCTCCCTCAGACCCAGCCTTGCAGCCCTAGGGGCAGGTCTGAGCTTCCACTGCTCCAGGGAGCTGCCCTGAAGTCCCCAGCCCACCACCTTTTCCCACATCCTGGGACTCCACACAGCCTTCCACCCCTGGAACACCCCAAAAGTGAGGGACACCTCAGAGCATTGGTACCTCCACTGCAAAGCTCTGGTCCTCCTCCCGCAGGTGGCTGTAGGTCTCCAGCAGGCCCCGCAGCAGGCTCCACACTCGCTCCCGCTGTTCCGAATCAGCTGGCCGCAACCTGCAGCGGTCACAGAGTGTAAACTCACAGGTGGCTGTCAGCTCCCTGTGTGGGACGGACACACCAAAACCCAGCTGCAGCCCAGCAGCCAGGGGGTCCTGCTGCAAAGAGGGGGTCCCAGCTGGAGACACCCACTCCCACCCCCCTGTGCTGCATGAAGGCACCTCAGGGCAGCCACCCCAGCGCCCCGACATGCCAGCCTGTGCAGGTGGCTGTGCCCGCTCACTCCTTGCGGATGAGGTGCGAGTCGAGCGTGACGAGGCCACAGTGAACCTCCAGCAAGCGCCGCAGCACGAAGAGCGTCCGGCGCAGGTCGTCCTCGCTCTGCGTCCCGTCGCCGTTCACTGCGATGTACAGGCAGTCCCCGAACTGCAACCGGCAGCGGGGTCAGACGGGGGCCGGACAGGGGTCCCTGTTCCCCGGTGCCCGTCCTACCGTGTGCAGGACGTGGAGGTGCCGGCCGCCCTCGGTGGCGAAGCAGGTGTAGGTGTCGGAGAGTTTCTCCAGCAGCGCGGCACAGGAAATGATGAGGGGGGCGAAGAGGGTGTTGAGGCTGTCCTCCAGCGCCGGGCCCTGCGCCACACGCTCCCGGTCAGCGCCCACGCGCGACCGCGCACCTCGCGCTCCCTTCCCCGCACCCGCGCCGCCGCGTCCCGCCCTACCTGCCCGGCGTGGGACGACCGCAGCCGGCGGAGGAAGGCGGCATCGGCCCAGTAGAAGAGCAGCTCGGCCGCGGTGCTGGCGATCAGGACGCAGCGCATGGCCCACGGCGGGGGGGACACCGGGACCGGGACACCGGGATCGCGCAGCTCCACCCGCCCCGCGCCGCTTCCTGCTCCGCCGCGCGTGACCGCCGCGCCCACGCGCGCAGCGCCCCCGGCGGCCCGGCGCGGCACTGCACCGTGTGACAGCGGCACCGCACCGTCAGACACCGGCACCGCACCGTGTGACAGCCGCCCCGCACCGTCAGACACCGGCACCGCAC
>VZRQ01006157.1:717039-779352 GCA_013397975.1 Machaerirhynchus nigripectus | reverse complement strand
CCCCCCCCAACCTTGCAAGGAGGAGGCTGAGAACCGAGGGGAGCTCTGTGCGTGAGTGGCGTCTGCCCCCACCACCCCAGGCACCTGACAGACAGGTCCAGACACTGATCCTCTGTCCCTGCCTAATCAGGCAGCCCCAAACAAAGGCTATAAAGCACTTTGCACCTGTCAGTTACTGGACAAGGTTTCCTACCGAGCTGGAGGCATGTTGAAAGCATCTGGACTGTGTAAAGAAACAGCCTCTCCTCCTCCACAATAGCAACTTGTGTCCGCGGAGGAGGTGGCCGCCCCCCCGGCTCGCTGAGGTGCTTTCAAAGACCTTATCAGCGAAACAATAACCAGGCCAGGCTCCCCGGCAGCGCGGCCTGGCGGGTAACCCGACCGACCGGGGGCCCCTCGTGTGAAATCCACTCCCTTGATCTCTGCTGCCCAGGCTGCCCGGCGGCCACTGCACCGGTCCCAGCCGGCCCCGTTCCCAGGCGCGGGCTTGCCACGACTTTCATCGGAGGCACCGCCATCCCTGCGCTCCCCCTTAAGTGTGACAGCGGCCAGAGCAGCACCCGAGTCAGTATCCTGGGAAGCCAACCCGCCCCAGCGTGTCCATGTTGGTACCCATCTCCTGGGGACACCACTTACGCCACCCTGTAACCCTCAGCCTTCCTTGCTCCGCTTACTTGTGGTAGCTGGTGCAGTGGGCATAAATCCGGAGCTTGTCTCGAATGACTCTGCCGGGCCGGGGTTTCCTCTGGAGACCGGCCACGTGGATCGCCAGCACCTTGGGACCAATGAGGCGCTTGTAGAGCAGGGACAGCCAGTAGTCCTGTGGGGCAGAGGGGACAGTCAGCAGCACAACAGCTCCCCTACTCACAGAGGGCACGGGCAGGAAAGGCTGGCTCCCCAGCTTGCAGCCCAGCAAAATTTGGCTGTTGGGGTGAAAATGTTGTGTGCCAGATGTCTGCCTTGGGAGGAGCTTTTTTTGGGCAGTCCAAGCCATAATGGCATGGATGTTTCAAGGAAAGAGATTCAGGGAGGAATACAGTGCCCATGCTGAGAGACACGGGTACCTTCTAAAGGAGCTCAGCTTTTGGCTGGGTTGCAGAGCATGGGGGGCAGCATAAGTACCCTCGCGCACACCCATGGACACACACATAGCCGTGCTGTGGACCTGCACACCGGCTCCAGCTGATGCACACAGGGTGGTGATGTCTCTGGAGCAGGCTCTTCCCCCACTCTTTACACAGATCTGGAGCACACCAGAGCTCTCCCCTGCTCTTTGTCTCTGTTCATGGCACACTGGCTTTTGGGACTCCTGAGGGTGCTCAGCTTCCCAGGAGTATTTCTCCTGTTTTAAAGCCTCCTGTGGAGCATGGGGAAGCCAAGCACTCAAGAAAGAGGAAATGCTCAGACCCTACACACATGCATAAATGATGCAGCCTTAATTACGTCACCACACACTACTTTTTCCCGCAGGGCACGGCCTCGCTCGGCACACAGGATGGGCCCCAAGCCCTGGGGAGGGAGGTGAGGCTGTGTGGTGACGGAGGCTGCTGCCGGCAGGGCCCCCCACTCATCCGCTGCAGAAGCTGGGAGGTGTGTGGTAAATGAAGCAGGGTTGTGGGAAGGGAAAGGGCAATCTCAGGCCCTCGCCTGCTGTTCTGCAGGATGGGGCTCTGGCCCCGCTGCTGCTCCAGGCACACCAGGTGATGCTGGGGAGATGGAGCCTCGCCCTGCTTCTCTGAGTGCTGCCTGTGGGTGCTGAGGCACCTCCACATACATGAGCACTCTGGATAAACGCCCTCTGAACAGCCCAGACTGGATGTCCTAGAGGGGCCATGTGCCCCAGGGCAGTTGGGATGATCCCACCCTCCTTGCTGGAAATGTCAAACAACCAGCAGTGATGGTCACAGCAGCACCAGGGGCTGCTCTGCCTGTCAGACCTGTCTCCGACCTGCACAGCGAGGAGGAAATGAGCACTGAACAAGCACCCTGTGGCTCTGCACGGTGCCTGGGAAGGGCAAGGAAAGCCCTGCATGGTCAGGATAGTGCGAGGAATGGGTCTTGCATCCCAGAAGGGAATGTGGTTGGGAGTGGGGTCTCCAGGTCCCAAGGATGCAGGGCAGAATGGGCAGGTGGAAGTGCAGATATCTCATCCAGACTCAGTTATCCATCCTGTGCGTGGGGAGCCCTCACACAGCCCCTGATTAACATGCATTTTGGGTAAAGAGGTCAGCATATAAAACCCAGCAGTGGGCCACCAGGGACCAGCATGAGGCCAAAACCCACCAGCCAGATTGGACTGCCAGCCCCATGCTCTCTCCAGCTCAGCAGAAGCTGATCTGTTCCCATCAGCACTTAGCTGGTCTGGCAAAGAGAGATCCAGACACGCTTCTCACTTTCTGGGCAAGATTTTGGCACAGTGCTGGAGGAAAAACCACCTTCTGTTCTCTTCTTGCTACTCCCAGCCAAAACCACGGGGCTTTGTGCCACACCAGCCTGGTAACAGCTTCCTCTGCAAACTCTGGGCCCTGAAGGAGATGTGAGTGTGAAGGGAGAGGCTCGTATACCCTGAGAAGGCTCAGCCACAAGGCCAAAGCTCCCAGGGAGAACGAGTTGCAGTTGCTCAATGCTGCTTATGTGTGCTGTGAATGAGGCCATGTCGTTGTCCCTGACCGTGCTGGCTGGCTGGGCTGCTCTACAGCCTGGGGATGTCCCTGCCTGTGGGAAGCAGTGCCAGCCTGTGCTGCTCAGGCTCACAGCAGGCAGGAGAAACAGTACTGCTGTCTCTCTGGCCAGCCACCCTGATTAGCGGAGTCAGTAGATGAGTAACTACTTGAGTTTGCACTGAGGACAAAGGTAAGCACAGACTTCAGCGTTTAGCCCTATGGTCATGAGTTAAAACTAAGTTTGGTGTCCTGAGCTACCTGTCAGGTCAGGCTCTTAGGTCTTTTCTAGAAGCCCTCTTGGGGTTTCTCACCTCCTCTCCATATTTCCACTGATGAGATGCTGCTTTCACCCACAAGTGATGGGAGTGCTAGAGGCCAGACTCTCAGTGCCTGCCCTCAGAATTTCCATATGGATCTCAAGAGCTCTTCTGCAGGGGTCTCTCGATGGTCTTGCCTCCGTGGGGAGCTGGCACCAGCAGCTCCAGCCTCCAGCTGAGCACCCACCCCTCTGGGCTGGGTGGTCCCCAGGGATTTGCTGCTTTGACATCAGTGTCCCTCCACTCTCAAAGCTCAGCAGCAGCAAGGTTTGTAATGTAGGGATGCTGGGAGCTGCCCAGCCCCATGACCTGCCCCAGCTGCTGCCAAATCTCACATCTCAGCACATGCTCTTCCCAAGGATGCCCTGACAAACCCTGCAGAACTGGGGGAGCTAAGCCCCAGGCTTCTGCCATGATGGCTCATGGGCAGAGCTGTGCCATTCAGCATGTCCCCAGCTGGGACAAGGACAGATGCTTGTCTCTCTGAAACGTTTTGGCTATGTTTTGTGAGCTTCTGGCCCAGCTAAGGGTACCCAGCTTTTCTGAGAAAAAACCGTGCAGGTGCCATGAGATGGGTAAGACGGTCAGCAGTGATTTAGGGTGAGCTGTTATGCAAAGTATGAGGTGATCACAGCTGAGTGTGCAGTATTTCAGCACAGGCAATGCTCCCAGGGCGGTGCGGGGACCACTGTGTCCCTCCAGCATCTGCAGGAGCTGAGGGGAGAGCAGTGATTTTACCTCGCTTTGCTGGCAAAGCTAGCTCCAAAGTCTCAGTTTCAAGAAAGATGTGAAAATACCAAAGAGAGTTCAAAGGAGGGCCAGAAAAAATGACCCGGGGCTGAAAAAGGAGTCGTCAGCACTGGCCTCAAGGCACTTGAGCTCTTCAGCTCACTGCAGGGAAGCACTGAAGACAGCTGTAGCTTTTCGCGTCATCGCACATCCACTTGTGTGAGGGGCCAAAATGATGTTATTTGCAATAAATTATCAGGACCTGGTGACACCAAGCACTTGGATGATGAATTACACACACACACCTAGCATGACTGAAACAAACCTGCTGAGGGCAGACACTTTCCCCAGGTGGGCTGATGCTCCAGGGCTGGCGTGAGTGAACCCCAGTCAAAATCACACCAGGGCTGCTGGGCACCTGCAGCTACCAGCTCCTATTCAAACGGGACCAGCTTGGGAAATAGTTGCTCTTGAAACCCAGTTTGGCTGCAACCAGGGTGGCTTTTCCACTGATCAGTGACCTCTTCCTGAGCCCCCGGCAGCAGGTGGCACCCACTCCCATGTGGCACACCCTGTGCAAGCAAGTTCCCCAGGCTGACAGTGCTCACACACCCCTTGCAAAGACGTGCAGTGTGGTGCTGGACATCCCGACAGAGGCAGCCCCAGCAATGTCCAGGGAGACAGGTTGCTCCAACCAGTGCAACTGCAGAAAGGATTTGTCTTTTGGAGTCACAGAAGACTCTTGTTGTTGAGAGGGCTGAGCCAGCAATACAGCTGTAGCAGTAGAGGAGGGATAGCAGAGAGGAATTGGGTTTGCTATTAGTCCCACGGGAATTGAGGGATCTTTCTTGGTTTAATTACTTTGCAGACCCATCAAGCAGCACTGCCGGTGAGGAGCACCTGAAGGCAGAGCCCTCCTGTGCCTCAGGAAATCTCCTGTCTGGAACCCCTGATTTGTGGGCTGGAGGGATGCTTGTGTTGAGTGAGCTGATATGCAGAGCTCAGGGAACCTCATCTTCTGAGCCCCATGGGGCCAGTGAAGATGTACAAGCCTTCCACTAGAGAGGGAAAGCCCAGAGGGTCCCACTTGATCTCTTTGCACATACTATTTCATTGCAGGAGTTTTAGAGACTTCAGCTTTTGGAAACAAGGTTGATTAGGCAGACCTTGAGGCAGAACTATTGGCCAGACCCTCTTGTCTGCAGAGCCATCATGAGAAGTGCAGGAGTTATCCCCACGCTCTCTCCTAGAGGCAGCAAAGCAGCTCTGCTGCCCACCTGAGTTTGTTCAGCTCCGTGCTCTCCACGTGTGAGAAGACGTCTCCATAACCAGAACACCAGAGTAAAAGAGCCATAGCCCTTCAGTCTTCTGGGGACTGTAAGCAGCAAAGGCAGCTGAACTTCAAACGAGTAGGCTGTGAGCCCGTGGTGCACTGCCTCCTCTGGCTGGGGCTGCCAGGGCATAGCTCTCTGTTCCCAAGTCACCAGCAGCATCAGCTGGCTGCTGCTCACCCCATTCTGCTTCCTATTGCTTCTTCCCGCTTCTGAAGTTCTTGCCCAAGTTCTTCCCCTGTGCCTTATGCACACTCGAGTTTCAACAGCCTGTTACAGAGAGCTGCATTCCTGCACCTTCATCTGCATTCTTCACAGTCCCAGCAACCTGTATGGAGATAAGGGCTGGCTGGTCTGAACATCACAGGACAGAGAGCTTTGCTCTTTTATCCCTCTGCTGAGCCTGGTGGCTTGTTTTTGGCAAAAGCATCTTACAGAAAACTAGTGATTGTGGTTGTGAAGGCTTGGAGGGACGGAGAAGCTGCCACTTCCCAGGGAGCCTCTTCCGGCTGTTACATATCCGCACTGTTAACAAACCCACTCCTTATTTTTGTCTTCAATTTGTCTGGCTTCAGCTTCCAGCCAGTGGTTCTTGTTCTTTCTTTTTCCACTAGATTAAAGAGATCCTCAGCATCCAAAGCTTTCTCCCCGCGGAGGTCCTTACATCCTGTTCAAGCCATAGCTGCTTGTTCCTTCAGCAAGGCTGGATAATGCTGCTTTTAAAATTATCCCTAAGTTTTATGTGCTTCTTAAGGGGGAGTTCAAGGTTTTCTCAGCCAAATGCTGTGCAAGGTCCTGTGACAAGCAGAGTGGGGCAGAGCCTCATCCCAAAGGGAACAACATTTTCTGAAGTCAAAATCATCAGCTTCGGACACTAATGCTGCCCTCATGAGCTCTCATGCCCCCACCCTCAGGGACATGATCTGTTTGCTGTTTTATGTGTGCTCCCTCCTTGTGTGGAGGCTCTGGAGAACTGAGCAGTCTCCTACAATGTTTGCTGCTGTACTGGGGGAGTCTGTGAGCGAGCACCGTGGGGGACACTCCAGAGAGGGTCTATGAATGGGGAACAAGGCTCCTAGCCCCAAACAAGGGGGCTTCAGGTGAACTGGGCTGCCAGAGGCTGGTGGTACCACCAGGGGAGGAGGAGGCAGCACACACAGATGCTGCAGCGAAGTGGCCCCTTGGCTCTTCCCTCTGCTCTGCCCCTCCTGGGCAGGACCAAACTTTGCTTTGACCCAGACACTTCCACCTATGAAAGAAATGGCTGACAATGATCAATTCCTTTTTTGTTGAGGCCAGGTTCCTGCAGGAGCCCCACCACCAGTTCCCTGAAGCTGCTGACATCTCTGCCTGGGCATCTGTTGCTTTCACCATGCTGATCCTCTTCCTTCCTGCTCTAACGGCTGTGAACACTTCATCTCACACCACTCTTTCCTGCGTTACCTTACGCTTTTACATCTTCCTGCAGCTTTCTCTTCGGGCAAGTGGTCTACAGCAAAATTCCTACTGCGGCAGTATTAGCCACAGGAACTGCTTCCAGACACCAGTGGCACTGAGGGGACAGCCTGCCCAGGAAATGGGACAGTGGTGAGTAGACATGACCCCTGCCTACTGCCCTTCACAGCCTGGCCCTAGCCTGTGGCCTCCACCTTTTTGGGGTCTCAGCAGATGGAGGAACAGCCTAATCTCACTTTTGTCATCACCTCTCCCTAACAGGGTCCAGGCAATTGAGGCTACAGGAAGGGAGCGGAGCTGCCAGATCACAGGGCTTGGAAACCAAATGCAATTTTTTCTGTTTCCTGTTCTTCCAGAACACCAATCCACTCTGGGAATGGTCCTTCTGTCCCACGTCATCCACAGCCCTGGGGTGGCTTTGTGACCAAGGTGGGCAGGTTTAACACTAGCATGGTGCTGCTGGGAGAGGTGAGCAGTGGCTCTGTCCATCCTTCCAAGACAAAGCTGCTGCTGCTGGTCCCAGATGGAGTTTGTCTCTGCCCCAGCCTCCAGTGCAGGAGGAACAGTCCAGCTCCAGCTCTGCACATGTCTTGCAGCCCCGGTGGGTGGGTGCCAGAGCTGCTAGCCACAGCATGGTTTGATTTATTTGAGAGTCCATGCATATGCACTTCAGAGACCTTTTTTCTGGTGCACCAAGAGGGAAAGGCACCTTAACCCACTGTGACAGTGGGCAGAGTTTAGGTGTTTTAAATCTGTCTCCTCATTCACAGACACAACAATCCTCAGAGATAACCTGGAACTCCTGGAAGGAGAGAGTACAGAAAGCAGACAATGCCTCAGTCCTTGAGACATGATGGAAAGGACAAGGCGGTGGATGCCCTGCTCAAACTTGCTCCAGGCAGTTGTGCAAGGCTCGCTGGGAGACTTCCACAGGGCACCGTTTCCACTCTGCCCTTCAGCAGACCATGCTTTAGCTTGACATCTCATAGGAGAGCTTTTCCCCCATGCACACTTGAACTGCCCGGGATTTCATCCCTTCCGTCTGTGGCCAGAGCAAACGTCCTGTAACAACAGCTCCTGCCAGTCCTTGCCTCTCCCACCCCTTCCCTGTCTGCAGGCATCGCTCCCACCAGAGCTAGTGCTCTAGCGAGCAGGGCAGATGGGGGTGCCAGACGCCCGCGCAGCAGATTTATAGTCATCAGGAACAGCTTCCATGTGTGTGCAAGCTCCACTGAACCTGCTCCCTCTCCCCACCCTTTGTCACTCCCAGACTTGGGACCGTGCCTCTGCCTGCATGGCACATGGCACGCTGCAGTCCGACCTGACCACCCTGTCCTAGACAGTGACCTGCAGCCGAGGGTCCCCGCGGGGGCAACAGCAGCCACAGTCCTGCCCTGGCAGCCCGGCCGGCTGCGTGTGCGCTGCGCGGTGACAGTGCTGGACGTGCAGACGGGCGGGTGCAGCGGCAGGGCTGGATTCCCCCGGCCCCCAGGGTGGGCATGGGCACAGGTGGGCAAGGACCCAGCCCCCGCACCCTGGCCTGGGGAGGACCCCAGGGGGGCAGCGCGGGGGCGGGAGAGGTACCGACTGGGGACACGGCTGGGACCTTCAGCTGCAATTAGCAGCGCCTCCTGCCAAGCCAGCTCAGCTAATGAGCGCACCGGGGAGCGTGTGCGTGCAGCAGGCGGGAGCACGGCCGGGGGACCCGCTCCCGCTCCTGCCACCTCACCGGAGGGCCCCTTGCCTCCTTGGACTCGGAAACTGGGGGGTGCCCAACCCATTCCCCCACGGGGAGGTGCTCGGGACAGGTCAGATACACCTAGTGTGAGCCCAGGGTCCTCCCTCCTCCAGGATGGGCAGTAATATTCTTTCCCATTGTGTTCTCCTCAGTGCCTTTGGGCAAAGCCGAAGAGGTGAAAAATCACCCGCAGCATCCAAGCATCTGATCACAGCACCACTGGGCACAGACCTTCGCACTGCTGGGATGCTTTCTCAAGGACGCCATCAATTCACAGGCAATATCATATTGTCTTCTACCACCACAGCTGAGCAGGCAGCCCCTGCTGTCGATTCACCCTTGATCCCTCCAGGACTTCCTCATCCTGCATATGAATCTTATATGCAGAAAAGAACTCTTAAGTGTCTACCAAACCCAGTATCTCACCGCCCATACTCTTAAGGGGAAGAGGAGCTCTTTAGGCTCCACGAGGAGCCACAGGAAATGGAAGTCTGGTTTTCAGCTTTGGCTTTTCCATGGGATTTGTGTTCCTCAAACCCTGCCTAGAAATAGGCCAAAGTTTTTTCTCTGCATAGATATAACCTTACAGCACTGTACATTAAAGGAGCAGAAATCAATACCAAGGATGGATAAAAAAGTAGTGAGTACCACGTGGAAGAGCACTGAAAAAGGTCTTTAACATTCTGTAAGAATCTGAAGAGAAATCTCACGCCTGCCTGGGGTGAAATAAATGTATTGCTTCCCTCTGGACTGTTTCAGAGAGATATTAAGGAAAGAGAGACAGAGTATGCACGTTGCATGCCTGAAATGATGCTAGAGGTACTAAATGCCAGATCAGCATTTCAAAGGCACTGCCCTGTGAAGAGCGAATATTGGTGCTGCTCCTGCCCTCCTTCCCTCCACCTCTCACTCCCACACGTGTACAGGTTTAAGTGCAGGCAGGCAGACTGATGTACCTGCAAAAGGCTTTATTTGAAGGGCCTCTCTGACTATTATACAGCTGACTGCCCCAATCACTCAGGAAGAAAAAGCACTCCAACCATACATGAAAATGTTATCTAAAAAATAACAAGGCAGTAAAACGCTTGAGCTCAGAGGGAGAGTGGACAGGCAATTCTGGCAACCAGGATGGGCACTCAAGCTTCCCTTCCATGGGTGAAGGACTTGGAGGGGCACACAATGACCACATCCCTTGCAAGATGTCCCAAAAGCCACAAGATACCACTTAGCTCATGGGTCAGCTGTGGGTGGGAAGCCCAGCAGAGATGTGAGCATCTTCCTAATTTCACTGTGAAGCTTCAGTGCCCCTTGGCCACACTGCTGCCACCTGAGACCATGCTCTTATTGGACGAGCAGGCATGAGCAGTGGCAGAGGAGGAGAAGGAGGTGCAAAGACTGCTATGGGGAGCCCAGACCTGTCTCCCAGCTCCCTGAGGAGCTGCCAGCGGGAGCTGTGATTGATGCTGTGGCAGTGCAGCCCTTCTCTCAGCAGGCAGCTGAGAGCTGCCTCACGCCCAGCCGGCGTGCGGAAACCTCTTTGTCATGGCAGCTAATGAGCAGATTGTATTTCACAGCGCAGCGGCCCCGCACAGGTACAGCCAGCAGCTTTTATCTTCCTGATAGCTCCCACGGGAAAAGAGCAGCAGCTATCCCGCGGAGCAGGTCACGGCCCGGTCTTGCTGGGCTTTATGGTGTTTGCAGCTTTTAAACCCTTTGTCGGTTTTCACCTGCCCGTGGCTCTCTTATAGCACAGGAGTGGAGGGAAAGGGGTTGTGGAAGCACCCGCCAGAGTTTGTGCAGGAACAAACTATGGTGGGATGTGGGATCAGTGCTGAGGCACATGGGAGAGTGAGGAAACAGTCGTGACAGTGATTGGCATCTAACTTACTGGGAGACTTGTCTTTAAAACAACAGCAAAATCCAAGTTAAAGACTTCCATTGTGTTGAACAGCCTGGGGTTTATTCCTCTGACTCCTTCCCTGGCTTTAATCCCGTTCTGAACTGCACTCCTTCTCCAGCCACTCTGGGGCTGCTGCCCTGCTGTGCCAAGAGAGCTGGCCATGGGCCACCCTCTGACCCGCTGTGCCAGGAGAGCTGGCCAGAGCCACCTGCTGCCCTCGTGCACCCGGCAGGCAGGAGCTGGCCTGCACCTGTCCAGCCAGGAGCAATCCAGGGGGCCCTGAAGCCCTGGGAAAGGGGGTGATGTGGCTTGGCCAGGGAAATCGGCTCTTCAGGAGAAATCCATCAAGTGCTAGCTGCAGGCTCAGGTTCATTTCAAACAAAGCTCAAAGCCCCCCAGGCTCCCCACAGCCTGGGCCCCCAGAGCTGGCAGGCATGCTTGCTGGAAGGCTGCATCTGGGAGCAGACCAAGGTGCTCCAGGAGATACCCAGAGCAGCACAGGCAGTGCGCCATGCTCTCCTGCTCCCTGGTTTGCTCTCTGGAGCCAGCCTGATGCTCAGGGGTGCTGTGGCAGGGATGCTGTTTGCATTGCCTGAGTAGGTAGAGCTGACTGAGATGCAGCTCCCTCAGACTTTGCTCCCCTGCAGCCACCCCTGAGATCCCAGCACAGCACCAGGGGCAGGCTCACAATGTCAGGGTTGTGCACATCTCCAACAGGGATCCCCAGCCTGCTGGCAGTGTCTGCTGGGTCATGGACCAATAAATCCCTTCTAGGGGAGGTGCAGAGCACCCAGCAGCTCTGCTGGGTTCTCTGCTTACAAGGCAGTGTATTTACTAACCCCAGAGGGAAAGGAAACCTGCTACGTTCACCAGGGTTTTTCATATGGTTTCCTTATCAGCCCCATGTGTTCTGGCAGTTCCCCTCTGCCCAGGTGTTTCTGAAGAGCAGGGGATGTGGTGGGGCACTGGTGAGGCTTTCACCTTGGTTTCTAGCGGTCTGAAATCAGGTGCTGAAGTTCCAGCCTGGCTTCCCCTGGGCCAGCTCAACACTAGCGATCCAGCTGATGCCCCACGCCACGCGTGGTAATCCTGCCACATTCATCCTTCCAGCTTGCCAGCACCCCTCAATGGTACCAGCCTCCCTCCTGTGCTGTCCACCCTGGGGCATTAGATGACATTTCAGCTACAGAGGTATCGCTCTCCCATCTGCCTCCAACGTGTTGCACTTGACATGAACTAACATCTCCTATTAACACTGTAAGGAACAGATCTGGCAAATTCATTTTGCAGCAGAGTTCAGAGACGCCACAAGGAGAGACTCCCCCCAAATGTGCGAGGAGAAGCCAGCACCAGCACGACATCCCTGGGCAGACCTACCGGCAAAGGGTTGAAGTTCTGGTCCACCAGGTGGTTGTGGCCGTGGTCGAGGAAGGAATGCCGCACCACCACGTCGATGCCCTGGCTGGCCAGCAAGCCCAGCGTGTTCAGCCACCTGGGGACAGAGGGAACAGAGCCAGGGCACCATGGGGGAGGGGCAGGGGGAGCACCACGGGGGGAGCTCTATGGGGGGACTGCCTGGTCCCAGTGGCACAGCTGCTCTCTTGCATCCGACCTGATCCCTGCTCCAGCACCTGAGCTGAAGCCTCCAGATGGTTTCGTGAGCTGGGCATTAACTGGCTCCCACTATCCCTGCTCCAGCAAGTCTGCATGTCTCTCCCCCTCCCCCAGCTGTGCCCAGCTTGCGTGTCCCAAACCTGTGCCTGAGCCCCTGTGTGCACCCCAGTATCTCAGCCCTCTGCCCAGAGCCAGGGGTGCTCCCCCAGCCTGCCAGCACTCTGCACCCTCTGTCTGAGCAGGGTGGACCAGACCTTTGCACTGGCCTGCCTTCTCACACTCTCTGGGCAAGATCTTCAACTCTCACAGCCTGCCACAGCCCTGATAGCCCAGGCATGTCCCTGTGCTTCCCTGCAAAGCTTAGATAATCTTCCTCCATCTTTCATAGTCACAGCCAGCTCTGAAGATCTGAACTGGGGCTTTGCAGCAGGATGTCCAGGCCACAGGGCTATGCCAGTGGGCAAGCCCCAGGAGCCAGGAATGGGTGTAGCTCCAAAGGAGACAAAATGGAACACGGAGCTGAGGAGGGGTAGTAGGGATGAAATGGAGATATTAACAATACTCAGGCAGCCAGGGAGTTCTGCGGGGGTCTCTGGGCATGGAGCTTGCCCTCTCCCAGCTGCACCTTTGCAGCACCTCAGCCTGCAGAGCCCATGGAGGTGGCAGTACCCTGGTGCTGGCAAGCCAGTGTCACTCACAGGAACCCAGCTGCATATGAATCGGAGAGGTTGTTCATGCCTCCAGCTGAGGTCATGCCAACACCTTCCAGCCAGATCTTCTTCCCTGGTGTGTACGTGTTCACTACCTGCATGAGAGACAAAAGTTACCAAAATTACCCTGGGGAACCCGTGATTTAAAGCCAAGGCATACATCTCCTGTCCCATGCCCTTGGAAGACTTGTGGAGACCTTTGGTGATGATGCTGCTGGACAGTCAGTGCCTGCCTGGCCATGGCATGTCACTCTGTGTCTTTACCTTGGCTGGGTGGAGGGAGAGTATTCCTCACTCTTTTCTGCCACTGCCACAAGTCCACTTGCATCTCCTGGAGCTGTTCCCAAATGTACTCTCATGTTGCCAGTCCGAGACCCTGCTCTTCCCCTGTAGCCTCCCCGTGCACTCCATCCCACAGACTGCACTCTCATGTCACCTTAGCTCTCCCTACCCCCTTTCAAGGTGGCTGCCAGCCATGGGGGGTCCCTGAGCCCCAATGGCTCTGCAGTGTGGGAGCACTGGGTCACATACTGGAGCCACATGGATTAAAGGTGTGTGGCCACCCAAGGAGAAAGCAGTGGTATTCCTCCAGTCACAGATAGTCCCAGAGCTGAGCAGGCGCTGCTTTGCCACCTGAGGGGTCCGTGGCACAGGTGGGACATGCAGGTCTGAGCATGCTGGCCCACCCCTTACAAGGCTTCAGCCAGCAGTGCAGACACCTGTGAGTGCCAGATGGGACAGGAGGGCTCAGATGGCCAGAGCTGCCCTCTCCCAGCCTGAGCAACCTTCGGCACCACACCCTGTCTTCTCTCCTGCAATCCCGCTGCTCCAGGCTGGGTGACAAGCTCCCACAACCAGATGTCTGCAAACTCAGCGGCCCCAGGGACACTCTGTGCAGCCTGATGGATCCTGCCCCGTTAGTGAGGAGCGCTGGAATGTGCTGGATGGACTGGGATCCCTCAAAGATGTTAAATACGCCAGCTCTGGGCTGCCTCCCACTCACAGCCTGTGAGAGTCGACAACCCTGACTGAAGCCCCAGAGGTGTTGGCATCCTGCCTGTAATTATCTAAGCCCGCCACCTTCCCCGGTCGGAGAGGAAGCAATAAAACAGGGAAGTGGACAAGTCCAGCTGCTCTAATCAGCCCCGGCAGGATGCACGGACTCAGAGCCAAGCTGGAGGCTATTAGCACCCAGTGCTGTGCTTTTGCTCAGTCACACTGGCATTCCCAGGAGAGCCTTCCCGAGCCCTGCCCTGCCCAGACCAAATTCTGGCCCATGGGTGTGAGGGTTCCCCTAAACTGCACCAAGGGCAGCTCCTTGCTGCTTCTGGTCTGGGAATGGATGGAATCCCACTCCATTCCCAGCAGGTTCCAACCTGCAGCAGAGGTGGCACTCATGTCACCACTTTTCGCAGGGTATTGTACCCCCAGTGGGGGCTGGGTCAGCTGGTGTCTCTTGCTTGCCCCACAGTGGTTCCACTGGCCACTGTGCCATGCCTCCCCCACGGCAGGAGCATCATCCACATACATGGATGACTTCCAGCTTGTGCCAGAGGGCTCAGCAAGCAGCTTCTCTCCTCCAGCTTTGCTGCGCTGACCCTCTCATCCCCTTTCCCAGGGCCTCTTTGAGTTGTTTACTCATTCTATGGTTTCTCCCTGCAGGAATTACAAGTGAGACGTCGTGGCGAGTGGTAAGAGTCAAAAACCTGGACAAGACAGATGGATGGACATCTCCTCTAGTCCCTAAGGCTTTTTTCGCTCACTAGGTGTTCCTTGTTTCTTCCAGGACTGACAGCTAAGCGTGTCAGTCACAGCCCTGGCCCCTGTATCAGCCAAAGCAGGGGGACCCTGCAAAGCCCCTGTCATGTATCCCATTGTTAGAGATGCAAGCTGGGTCCCCCAGACCAGTGAGGAAAGGAGCACTCACGAGCCAGGCAGAGCCATGGACTCAGACACCACAGGCCAGCAACAGCTGGGTTTTTTGACACCGTCAAAACATGATCATCGTAGAGAAAGGACAGTTGTTCGTAATGGTCACAATTCTCCACCAGTGAGAATCACTCTGGGAATGCAACTGTCACTACTTTGCAAGCAACATTTCCAGGCACTGTGAGCAAGTGGGGCAAGAGACGGCAGTAGGAGCCCCTTCCTGAGTAGGCACACCACCAGCTGTGCTCAGGATGGTTTGGAACCACCTGGCTGCTTGCTCCTCTCCTCGTCCTGGGGAGCAAGTTCAGTTTCAACCTCATTACATGCTGCTCCCTTCAAGAACAGACAGATGGGAGACTCAAGACAGTCAGCTGCCTTAGCAGGGCTTTGCATAGGGTTTGCTCCTGCCCTGTGCATCCAGCCTGTGTCCCAGCACACCTGCACAGCCCCTGCTGTGCTGCAGCCTGTGGCCACTTCCCTCAAAACCTGCTGCACATCCCACCCTGGGGCCAGGCTTTGTGCTGCCTGGTGTTTCACCTCATGCCCTGAATGAGGGCTGGCTGTGTTTTGGCTGGGAGCACGGGGCCCAGCAGCCACTCTCCCTCCCTATCCCACACCAGCTTCCCCGGGAGTGTGGCGATGCTGAGCCCAGGCATTGCAGGCACGGTGCCCCCTCGCCCCTGCACTCGCTCACCTTCTGGATTTTCCTGATCTGGTCTGAGAGTGTGTCCAGCAGGCGTGTTTTCAGGAAGTCCGTCACTTTGGCCACTCGACCATCGATGTAGTAACTGGAAGGAAAATAAGAAGACAAGGTCGGACAGCAGTGAGTATCTCTGCCCCCAAACCATGCCCTCCTGTTTTGCTGCTGCTCCCTGCCAAGAAGCCTCCTTTGCTCTGGGGGAGTCCCTGCTTGCACCCTGTCCTGGCGCTCTGTCCATGCCTGTCTGGCAGATGGTTCAGTCTCCAAAACAGGTTGTAAGCTGGACATAACCTGAACACTGAGCATCCTGCACTTCAGGAACCATGGGAGGTTTTGCAATTTCTTAACTTTTGCTGGTGAAACTCTGGGGGAAGAATTCCAAAGGCTGGGAACAAAATGCCACCTGCAAAGGCTTTGCAGCACTCTTGCACAACCTGCACCTTCCTTGCTCACCGTTCCAGCAAAATCCACAGCTGAATCCCCTTGTCAAGAAATGTCATGGCTGTTACCAGCAGAGGAAGTCCTGCTCTCACAGAAATACCTTCTGGCCTGCGAATGCCAGGGATTGTTTCCATACAGGAGACTGATTTCTGCTCTCCATGTGCTTGATTTTAGAAAGTACAGCTACAGTGCTGCCCATAAGGGTGTGAATCACCTGTCTCTAAGTGTGAGAGGAAGGCTCTGAAATGTCTTACTGCTGTCTCCTGGCTCCAGGACATAAGGTGAAGCATTCTGTCCTGACGGCACATACCCTGTGTCTAGACGTAAGCCCAACCTGCTCCTCCTGAGGAAGAGTCTTGGGCTGGCACCTCTGCTCCATGCGAGCTGAAATGGCAGCCCTTGCACATTTCCCAGAGACTCCTGCCAGTCTTGCAGGGACCAGGATGCCTGCTGCAGCATGCACTGGCATACCCCTGGGCCGGCCCTTTTCCTGATAAATAGATTTTGCAAGAGGGACTTTATGAACCTCGTCCTCCCAAATCTGCACTGTGCATCAGCCACTCACCACAGCAAGCCCCAGAGTATGACAGAGCCATGCTGGGGGGATGCAGGTTCCCAGGAACTGCAGCAGCTCTGGCTGGGGCTGGTGGGGCTTAGTCATTGCCTCCCATCCCTCACTGGATCTACATCCACTCGGATTTCACCAGACTTACACAGACCCTTCTCCCTCCCTGCAGACCTCAGTGCAGCTGTGGGTGCTGGGATGCATAACGGGCTAGAGACCTGGGCTCTGAAGAAAGGTGGATTCACCTTTCCAGGGCTGCTTTCTCCATAGCACTGGTATGCCATCTGCAGCAGTGAGCAGCTGTAACAGTTGTAGTGGCTGTTTCCCTTGGGTGCTGGAAGGCAGGAGCATCCCCAAAGGATGCCGTGGGCTAGCTCAGCCCCAGACAGAGCACCTGGCACATGTGCAACATGCACGAGTGCTTGGAGAGGATTTTTGCGTCTCACTGCTCCAAGTCACTAACTGTCCCAGAGCAGAATTCTATTACAGGCTCAACTTGCAAATGTATTAAACAAGAAGAACCTCGTCTGTCAACCCTCCCCCAGGCGTGCAGTCCCAGCTGTGTCCCCAGCGAGGCACGGGAACAGGCCAGGCACACCCCAACATTGTGTGACCCGGGCAAGGAGGCAAGAGGCATTTCTGTATATCCATGGCAACTGGAAGGGGCTAAGGGCAGAAATAATCTCCAGGGAGAATTTAGGAAGTGTTCAAAATAATTCTGATCACTTACACACTATCGAACCACTGGCTGCTGGGAGGAGAGCAGGTCTGTGAGCAGCAGGCAGTGGTGGGGTTTACACAGATTACTTTTTAAGACAAAATTACAAAGCAATGTTCTCTGGGGATGGCAGATGTTTGGATTTTAGCACCGCACTTAAAAACTGAACTGAAACTACTTTTTCAGACTGCTGTGGACTAAAAACCCCATCACCTGGGCCAAAACTGGCTGAAAGACCATAAAAAAAATGTTGCATTCACAGGGAAAAGATGGAGATAAATAAACCTCAGTCTGTGTATGACCCCTCCGATGCATCAGGCTTTCTGCAGGGTTTAGCTTCTTGGCCAATACAGTCCCAGAGCCCAGGATAAACCCCTTGGAGAGCGAAGACAGGCTTGCACCTCCTCATCACCTCATTCAAGCACAAGGTGTGCTCTGAGGTGCAGCTCCACTGCCAAAGGGAGAGGACCAGGAGCAGACCCAGAGGAGGCTCTGCCCTCCCAGAGATCACATGGATGCAGCCTGGGAAGGTGCTGTTGTGCTCAGCACACCCCGGACCCTACAGGGAAGAGAAATACCCTGGGATGTGTGCCATGGTCACATTTTTTGACACGTTCATTAACAACACAGAGAAACAGAGACTGGTAGAGACATGAAGGGTAGAAATAAAGTATCAGTATTCCTGCTTCAGTATCAAAAAATCTTAGTAGCGTATTTCCTGGGGGCGTGAAGAGGGAAATGCTTCAGCTTTGGGTGTGTAAGAAGAGCATGAAGACAATTACAAGCTTCAGTAAAATGGGCAAGGATCTCTTGCAAATCTGCCTGGGAAGTTCTCAGTTGCCAACAGGTACTTTCATCCTCCTCAGACTAGGAAAAAGGGAAAATGGCACCAGTTGCACAAGGCTTGTGAGGAAGTGAGAGGAACTGAGGTCTGTGTGCTGATACCTGGCTCCTTAGCAATGGGTTTCCAGCTGTAGGCTTCTTCTCATTGAGATAAGGGCACTTCCTTTTGGCAACTTTAACCATCAGTACAGGCAGTATAGAAATCCACAAGATGCAAGCAATTGTCAGGCCTTTAAAGCAGGAGAAGAGCTCATTAGGCGTGGATTATTCCTTGGAGTAAAGGCTGCAGCTTTGCTGATATTTACAATGACTCAGTGCACTTGACTTAAAAAAGAAACCAAAAAAGCAACAACCTAAAACAGTCATAACTCTTCAAGCTCCAAAAAAGCCAGCAGCAGCTGCAGAGGTCTCCAGCACTGACCTGAGCCAGCGCCAGGGTCCATGGCATTCATATCTTCCTCTCCTAGTCCAGCAAGGAGATGAACAGACAGACCCTCCCCAGCAGGGGCAGGGGTCTCTGTCAGCCACGGCTCTGCAGAGGCACAGCACGTGTAGCTCTTGGACAAGCTGTTTGTCTCCTACACAGGCTGGCAGGTCTTTCAGTGGGCCCTGCTATGGCACAGCAACAGAATTGGCCTAGGAGACATCAGCATGCCCACCATGAGCACTGACCATGCTGTTTCTCATAATTCAGGAGAGAATAGATAAGGGCAATTATATACAGAGCTGGGCAGTTGTGTCCCCCAGCTCCATGCCACAGTCTCTATAAACAGACAGTCTGAAGGAACATGAGAAAAGCCAGTCAAGAAAAAGAGGGATCTAGCAATTAAATCCCAGATGAGACATACATCCTGAAGGAAAGGCCATGTACATCTACTTTTGGGTGGCCTGTTATATTTTGGATGCTTATTATAAAAAGCTGAGACAAATTGTCCCCCCTCTGCTTACATTACCCTATTTCTAAAAAAAATCATTCGACTATGTCATAGACACCCAGGATGGGATCAGCACATTTTGCAAAGGGAGGTGTGGCTGGACTGCTCCAGAGGTGGCCAAACTAAACACAGTGCGGGGGAAGGACTCAGCCAAGGGCTGGGCAAGAATTTATGCCAGCGCTAGGAAATGTACCACCCCAGTTTCCAGCCCCCATCCTTGAATGGAACAGTAGCATGGGACAAAGATGAGCTGAGAACAGTAGTGAGGCAGGGCGGAGCACAGCTGCCAGTCAGAAATGCCCTTGTTCTTGAGCCGGCTGCAAGGCCAGGGTGCACACAGCTCCTCAGTGCCTCCCAGAGAGGGACAGTGCCAGGCACCAGAGCACTTGGGCGGTTCTGGGGCTGGCTACGTGTCTCTGTCCTCTCACCTCTAGGTCTTGTGTTGCATTTAAAATGGTTTTCTGGAAAGGTCCATGATTTGCTGCGTGGGATCATAAGCATTGTCCCATGTTTAATGGAGGCAGTGCACTGACTCCCGGGCAGCTGGTTTCATTTACCTCCTTCATTTTAAAGAGAAACCTTTGCCCCTATTATCTGACCTCTTCTTCTGTTGCAGTTAATTACATTAAAGCCCGCTTCCCAAAGCTCAGGAATTTCCGGATCTACTTTGTTGCCTGCTGCTACAGGGAGAGTCTGCTTGGAATTAGGGCACCCGCCTGCCAGGGATGTCGAGCAGGGCACATCCCCACAGTCAGCATGACACCCTGCTGCCACTGCAGCTGGGAAACGGCGACACCTCTGCTGACAGGTGGCCCTGATCCGTGAGCATCTTCCCGAGGAGAGGGCGTCTGCAGCGCAGGACATGGGGCAGCCACGCTGCTTGTCATGGAGAGAGAGGCAGGATGTGGTCTGCTTCTTCCAAACACCTGCAGGCACAGATGACAGGGGCTGCCCACCTCTAGTCAAATAATAAATGTATTGATGAAGAGTGACCGGGGGCTGTTCTCTGGCCCCAAAGGCACAAGTCACAGCCACGCCTTTCTCTGCCTCCAGACAAGACGCATTTTTCCGTCCCACCACCGGGAGCCATCCCTGGCCTGTGCCATCTCCCCAGCCTTGCCCTGGCATTGCCTGGGAATGTGCTGGTGGCCCGGGCCATGGTGCTGCCAGAAACTGTTCCCTCCATCAGACAGTGAGGAGGATTGCAAGCCAGTGGGCAAAGCTGTGCCCTGACCAGGTTTATGAACAGGTGCAGATGGGCCAGGGACTCCTTCCTGCAGCCCCTGCCTCCAGGCACAGCCTGTGAAGACACTGCACTCTGAGCAGTTGCAGCAGGCTGATATGAGCCCAAATATACACCCCTGTGGGTGTGCCCATGCTGGGCAAATCTCTCCTGGCACCTCTGGGAAATCTGCCCTATGCTACTGCTTGTGAGCATCTCCCCCCGCACGCTCTAGGCCAGAAGAGATGTCACCCAAACCAAGCCAGGCAAAAGCATTTTAAGCAACATCTCACACATGCCTGTGTGTCTGGCACCTCTGATTTGCCACACAGGTCAAGTGACTATCTTGGAAGAAAAAGTGGCATTCTCCATGAAGCCAGAGGGACAGATGTCTACTTGTTTTGAAGGTGCAAACACTTACTTTCCCCATAAGTAACAGGGATTTGTGTTTCAGAGGCAGCACTGCATAAGGATTTGTCCATTAAACATGACAAACTTGGAGCTGTGTGCAAGACTTGGAATAGAGAACCAGTTGTACAGACTGAGAGAGTATGCCCAGGGATGGAACTGGGCACAGCTGTAGGTTTAAATGGGTAATGAAGCTTCACCATGTGTGAGGACACCAGTGCAGAGCAAAGAGATGGCTGTGGGGAGGATTCTGAGCAGTGGAAACCCACATCCAAAGGCTGACAGGGTCTGAGTTTACTCATAACCAAACATAACAATCTCAATCACCAGGGAAATGCCAAAACTCTTGGAGCCACTGTCACACCCTCCTTTAGAGGAAATTCCCTGAGCACTTTGAAGGCATTCACACATCCCTCTCCAGCAACACTTTACTTCTAAAGAGGGAGGAACACATGCTGAGTTATGTTCTGTACGTAAGCGAAACCATACTCAGTTGAGTGAGTGAGGCTCACTGGTGAGCTGCTTATTTCTACCCAGTGTCACTTTTCTTTCAATTATATTTCAGATATGTTCTGTTTTCACATAGAGAATAGGACTCCTTGCAATATATTCTCTTCTCAATTCCCTTTCTGGATTGAGCACAGGCTTTTCAAAGGAATAACAGATTTGACAAATTTATAACCAATATCCCAGGAGAACATTAGGGTTTGGAACCGAAATACTCATACTTGAAATTAGACAGCAGTTTAGTTTCCTGCTAATAATTTTCTTCTTGGATACAAAGGAACTTGTTTTGTTTTGTTTTGCTGTTTGGAGCAGAGGGATGAGACACTGTTTTGACATTTATTCATAAACAGTACAGAAGCCCAGCTCAGAGCTGTGGCCATTGCCAGTCCTCACGATCACGTACGGGTGCTATCTCCAGAGCTGTAAACCCTGGCTGCGGGAGAAGCAGGAACACTGCAGTGGAAATGGGTCAGCAGGCAGCAGCTCAGCTCTGCTGACTCTTGTGGGGAGCTGCACCAGCCATCCCAACCACAAGTTGCTGCTTCAGCACCAGATGTGATAAGCACTTCACACTGATCCTGTAAGAAAAGGTTTCAAAGCAGCCATGCAGGCAGATTCCCTGCACACCAGATGAAACTCCACATCTGAAGCCTGGAAGTTTGTTCCTTCAGCTCATCCAAGGGCTTGGCCCAGCGATCAAGCCCTGTTGCAGAAAGCAAATTCCTGGACTAAGTAAATGCGATCAGCACATCGTGTAATCATGAAAAGCAAACTCCCAGATGAGACATAGATCATCATTGCACAGCATGAGCCTGTAAGTAACACAAATCCTGCTCCAATTGCTCTGCTACCCCACTGTCCCCACTGCAGCAAGCTGCTGCTGCCTGGCAGGGAAGCCCAAGGACCTAAACACCCAGGCAAGCACACTGAGACAAGCCAAGCTCCAGGAATGGGACTTACAGGTTGCTGGTCATGCCTGGTGCTATAAACCCCTCTGAGATGCCATCAGTTGCTTCTGCAGAAGCCTCCAAGGTTAGCACACTGACACAGAGACCATGGGGGCACTTGCAAGAAAACCTTGTATGTTAAACCCCATTGAGCTCTACTCAGGAGCAGGTCTCCACGCGGTGGCCTTTACAAATGATGGATTTACAAGCTGCACTTCAGCAAAGCAGCCTGAGCACCCCATGAAGGGTCATGGTGAAGAATCAGTGTGGGAACAAGTCCTGTGGGCAGCACGCACAAGCACACCCTGAACCTGAGACCCTGGCTCCCATGCTCAAGCCAGCATCTTGCATGGGAAGTTTAACCCAGCCTGACAGCAAATCCACTTTTTCTGAGAACCGGGGGGTCTCACCATAGTTTTTTCCCTCCAGTGAATACTTGTCTCTGAAATGTGTCCTTTCTGTGGCAGGAGAGAGTCCTGCCTGCCCCACAAACCCCTCTTGCTATCAGTTTTGGTGGTCACTGCTGTGCTTGTATGGTGCCTCACCTTTGCACTGGCATTTGCACTCCCACTGCAGAGAGCCACAGCCTTCTGGGGAGCCTACCTCTGGCCACAGCATGCAAACTGAGGCAGATGGAAATAAGAGGAGGAAAAAGATGTTTATGGATTTCCCCTCAAATAAGAAAACCCCTCCCTCCACATAGTGCTTGTTACACTCAGTGCTGCAGCTCAGAGCTTCCTCTGCTCTTCTGAAATGAAGCATTTTTGGGACCAGGAGGAAAACCAGGTAAGAGCATCTCTCTCAGCCTCAGCTGGGACAGGATCTTGGATGTTCATCCCCTTTCAGCTGATATCTGCTCCTGGGGCTCCACCTGCATGTAGGACACAGCGGTGTGTCTGTGGACACCTTTATAAAGCAGAGTGGGGGCTGGGGCATTACGTGTTTACCTTTGGATTAAGCTGCCTCTCCCTAGTCTGGAGGAACCAGTTTAGATTCAGGCCAGTGGGCATGAGAAGACAGTAATTGGGATGAAAGGAAAAGGGCTTTCCGATAGTCCCATACACCTGTCATACATGGCTTTTGCCTCCCTGTTGTCCCTACCCAGGGCAGCCCCGCAGGGGCCTCTACTCCCAGCTGCCTCTGGAGACTCAGCAGTCCAGTGCAGGGCTCTGTTTCCAGCAATGTGGCAGGCCAGGCATGCAGGCAGTGGTATTTTTATCCTGTGCCTCAGCTGCAGAGGTTAAGGTTATTACATCCACTCCTGTAACTGTTTGAGAGGCTCGAGAAAGAAGGGCAGAGCCCCCTTCACCTGTTTAAATTCAGCAGGACAGAGGAGGTGGCTGTAGCACATCTGCCCCTTTGACACCCAGCGAGCACATCAGCTCTGTTCCCAGCATCTGTGATCACTGCACCGAGTGCTGGAAAATAGAAGGAATGGTGAATACCTACTGTTGCCAGGTAACAGCATCCACCGTGCCGCCAGCCACTTTCATGAACCTATGGGAAACAGAGCAAGAAACCAGATAAGCCCAGTGTTGTCACAGGGGAAATCCTAAAACAACCAATGCTCATCCTACATCATGAGATACCAAAGGTGGCTACTATACCCACAAATAGGTCCTAATGAAGCCTTTGTGTCCTTAAATAGAAGGAATAAATTCTACTTAATCTGAGTGCTTGTAGCAAGCACAGCAGAGAACAATGAAGTGAAACCCAACTGGCAGCAGAGCTCTGGGCATCATTTTGGGGCAGGTAGGGAGAGCTTTCAGAGCACAACAGCATTTCAGGCACAAGATCTTGAGGTAGGTACTAAGTTCTGTGACTTTAACAACTCTAAATAGCAATTAAAAACATGTTTTAAATGTCTGTCTTAAAAGGAGATACTTCTTAGGCCACAATATGTATTTAATCTGAGGAACTCTTTGCCTGGATTCAAGCAAGGACTGGGAAATGGAAGAAAATGGAAAAAAAACCCAGCAAAGCTATTAGATGCAAAAATGCCACCTCCTGCTCAGGAAGCTCCTGAGCCTTTGAGGAAGGGAGGAAAAGCTGGACCAATACTGCTAAGTGCTTTTCTTTTTTTGTCTCTTTCTTTGGCATTGGCTGTTAGCAAACTGATGGCATTCTGACCTGGGTGCACTTTTGGTTTATTCCATTCCTATGCCTAACCACAGCACTTCCACGGACGAGGTTAGAGTCAGTTATACATGGGTATTATCCTCCCGATGGCTTCTGACCTGACCAAGAAAATAGCTTTTCCAGACAGCTCCTGTTTGAGTCAGACTTGAGGCTGCACACGTCTACCTGCTCACACTGCCAGCCTCAAAACCAAAGCAATTCCTAATGCTGGGCACCACATGCAACCACCACAGGGGGAGCTGGTAGCTGCAGGGGTCTCTCCCTGGTTCCCCAGCCCAGCAATCCAAACTGCACCTTGGAAAACTGCAGCTCCCACAAGGAAGCCCAAGAAGTTCTTATATTCTTCTATTTAGGGTTACAGATGTAGCACATAAAGGCACACTCCAACTGGACAGGCACGTTGTCTGTGCAGGAGTGCAACGTGCTGAGTGGCTGATGCATTTTGGAAGTGATAATGCACACACATGACAGGAGACATTTGCTTGAGCTCGTGAATATGCTGAGAAAGGAAACGATGCTGTATTTTCTTGGGCTGCTTTGGATGCACAAGGATCCCGGGAACACAGCAGCAATGTCACAGCTGTCCTGACTCCACACAGGGGTGAGTGGTGCTGGGTCCAGCGACCCCAAGGAGAGCCCCATGACCAAGGGCAGGGAAGGGGAAGGTTTGTGAGAAGGGACCATCAGACTATTTGTCATGGCAGGGACGAGCAGCAGCTTTCCGGCACACGAGCCTCTAATCAGGTCTGAAACAAGAGCAGCAAGCTTCAGGCTAAATATAGCTCGGAAATGATCATTCTGACTTTAAATTAATGACGATGGTCAATTATAGACTGGGACAAAAGGGCAGCTGGACCCCGTGGAGCATAAGAGGATGCTGGCAAAGGCAGCAATAATAAATCCCTGCAGACAGAGAGGGAAGAGATACAATTAGAAATGGAAAAACAATAACATGCTGTGAACTCCTGTAGCACTGATGCATCCCTGATTCTGCTGCCCAGCAGTGCTGTGAGCTCAGCTCCCAGGCTCTGCAAAAGATGTAAAAGCCTTTCTGAAATGCTTTTACACCTCTCTTGAGGGTCAGGCCTGGAAAACCAGCGGCAATACGATGGTTGGGGACAGTTCCTCCCCAGCTGAGCAGGGGGAGGATATCAGCTGGGCCAGCCCCAGTGCAGCCATAGGGAGAGGTGTGAGCTCCCCACAACTCACACTGGTCAGCGGGCAAAAAGGAGATTTTGCAAATATTGGTGAGGAGATGTTGCTGTTATATAAAATCGAGTGTGCAGAAATGCCAAAAGAGTCAAAAAACCCAGCTCCCAGGTTTAAAATTCTCTGTGCAGGGGCTGCTGCCTAAGATGTAATGCACAAAGTGTATAAGAGTGAACTAATGAATTCTAAACTGAAATTATGGACACAATCTGTATTGGATTTGAAGATCAATATGTTGCAATTGGATTTGAAGATTAGCCCAACTTGTTTTCTGACCTCAAATGCTTTACATTCTGGCTGAAAATAAACCATCCTGGACTTCATTAAATCACCTCTTCAGGCTCAGCTTGGCACTCTCCCCTCACAGACCAAAACCATGAGCAGACCAAGCTTAGAGGAAAAAGGTCTCTGGTTTTCCTTGCTACTTCCATAGGGCCTAAAACACCACTGAAGGCACACCTTCTACAGTGGTCTTTGAGCAGGGACTGAAAAACAAAGCAAACCCTCATTATAACCTTCTGGAGCAGCAGAAGCAGGACATCCATATATCCCATCTCCCACATCTCTAGCAAGCTACTTGGCCTCTAGTTAGAAAGGTCCTGAGAAACTGTTCTAGGGCACAGGCATCACTCAGGCAGCACAGTGCAGACCAAAAACAGGACAGAAAAGCCCTGGCTTACTTAGTGTTCCTCTTCTGCCTCTGTAATTGCAAAATAAATCAGTTAGTGCTGGTAATAGTAAAATTTTATGATAAAACATATATATCTATCTCAAATTTTCTTTTCCATGTCTGTTTTTCTTTATTCTTGTTTTCTTCCTTTTTCCTTTTGTTAAGATTTTTGCAAGATGAAGTTCCTGGTAGTTCTTCAAGTCCTGCCTTTAGAGGTGGAGTTGTTCCTGGAGCACCCCAGATGTCTTAGGCAATGGTCTCTACTCTCCAGAGGGAACCTAGAGCAGCTCAGCAGCCAGCAAGTGGTACTGCAGGAACAAGAGATGAAAGCCTAGGGGAGGTGGAGATGCAGTAATGCACAGGTATCCAAATATCCTCATTTTAGGAATAGGGATTTAACTAATCCCTTCATTCCTACAGCACCTGTGCTGCTCCACCCACAGATTTTGAGGCCCGTGAAGATCCATACGATCAAAACGACCAGCGGTGACCCATTTTCATGTGGGATTTCCTGGGCTGCGCAGTTTCCGTGGGCGCGGCACGGTGCAGGCACAGCGAACCAGACACTGCCGGGAGAGCTCGGATCCCTGCACATGTGCTGCACAGATGGGCTGGGCTGGCACAGTAAATCTGCCATTTTCCTGCACTCCGGGGTTTCTCTGTGAGCACCAACAGACCCTGCAGCGCACGTGCAATAAATCCCTCCCAGGAGCAGTGGGACAAGCTCAGCCCGTGCTGTGCAGGCAATAGGGGCAAATGCTGTGGCATTGCCCCATAATTCAGAAGGGTGGCAGCCCCAAGGCCTGCCCATGTAATACCCCTGGCTGGATTTCCATGTACCAGAAACCTAGGCCCACGTTAAAATCCTCAAGAAAAGTCCTCGAAATCTGCTGGGACAGCATTTCTAGGTGGGAAAGCAGAACACATCAGAGACGTGGTGGAATAGGAACCTTGGGTAGGGTGTTTGTGATACTGAGGATGAGACAAAGTCACTGAGCTTGATAAGGATGTCTAAGTGAGAGAGGGTAGGTTTAGTTTAGACATGAGCAAGGAATTCTTCACTGTGAGGGTGATAAGGCACAGGAGCAGGTTGGCCAAAGAAGCTGTGGATGCCCTATTCCTGGAACTGTTCAAGGACAGGTTGGATGGGGGCCTGGGTAACCTGGTCTACTGAAAGTTGTCCCTGCCCATGGCAGGGGGGTTGGAACTGGATGATCTCTACATTCCCTTTCAACCCAACCCCTCCCATTACTCTGTGATATGTCCATTTTCTTACCCTTGCAGATGGCCCTGTGCCAGCATCCCATGCCACCATTGCTGCCTGTGGGGCCCTGCACTGAGCTAGAACTGAGAAAAATGTAATTCAGCATTGCTTGGTGGCTCAAGCAGTTCACAGCTCTGTCCCAGAAATGGTGGTACTAGCGCAAGGTGGGGCTCACCTCACAGGTCATGAATGAGCTGTGGGGGCGTGGAGCAGGAGGGCTGCAACTCCTCAAGATGGTACTGACACCCAAACTCTATACTGTGACACCATGGGTCAAATCTGACCTCTTCCAGAGCATCTCCCATAACCACATCTCCCAGGACCACAACTTTCACTTTAGTGCTGGCAGATCTCTGAAATACATCTCCTGTCCTGATTCAATAGTTGTCAGTCATGGAGCACCTACTGCAACCTTAAGTAAATTGTTCCCATGGTTAATTAGCCTCCAAGTACGTTATTTCTCATCTGAATGTGTCAGGATTCAGCTTCCAGCCACTGGAAATTTTCAGGCTTATTCCTGATACATTAAAGAGACATCCACATTTGGAAATCTCTTTCCCATGCAGGTAATTGCAAATTTTCATCCTTTAAATTAAAAAAAAAAAAAAAAGGAAGGCGCTGCTGTAACAAAGAATAAAGAATGCAGCTGCACAAGGAGACAAGTTGTTACTGCCAAGGCTCCCAGCTGGTTTAGCATCTGACTGACTCCTGAGTGCTGGACTTCACAAACATGGGTTATTTCATCTGCTACACCCTGAAAAACTACAAAACAGAGTCCCTACCCTGCACAAGACCCAGTTGTAGGAACAAAACTGGCCTGCCTGTGGTTGTGGTGGTGCCCTGATGGATCCCTAGAGCAGGGTGGCAGATCTCTGCCCTTTGAGCCAACAGTGATGGGTAGAAACAACTTCATCCTGTGTCTCAGTTGGCTGGTGAGGGTTGCTAAGGCACAGGCTTCACTTACCGACTTCTTCAGGTTCCAGCAGCACAACTGGATACCTGCAGCAGCAGAAACAGGTACTAGACCCCACCGGTGCCACATGCTGCAAAGCCTTTATCCTGAAGTGCCGTATTTCAGACAGGAATTTCATTCTGGTGTGAACTAGGTATAAATCTGCGGATATATCCTCCATCTGCTCAGCATCACCTTTCTTCAACCAGCCTGGTCTGTGGTAGGGCTGCACAAGCCTTCTAGCAAAGAGGGCTTTATTTCCAAGGAGTTAGGAGACAGGGACTCACCTACCTCTAGCCTCCACAACACCCTGTGATGATTACTTACACAATGCCATTGCATACCATGTGAATAACCTTCCTCCTTCTTTCCAAAGCTTCTTTCCAAACTTCTTTCTGCACCATGGACAAACCACCCCATTCATGGGCTCTTGGGCCTCAGTAACATTCCCTCTGAGCTGTCTCTCTTCTGAGCTGAAGAGGCATGGCCTCTTTAATCTCATCTCATGTGAAGAAATTACATACTATGCACATCCTCAGCTCCTCTCCCTGTAACTTCCTGGTTCTATTACATTTTTTCTGAGATGAAATGACTAAGATTGTAGATAGTAATCAGAATGAAGGTACAAGGTGTACTTATACAGTGCCGTAATCTCATCTATGTCTTTTCTTACCCATTTTGTACTTCCTGTAGAGGTGACTGTGATTCTGGCATTCCAGAAATCAAATTAAGTTTCAGAAGCAACAACTATATTAACTCTTTCCTGCTACAAGAGTGGTAGCTAAATCTTTTGCTTATATCTCAGCTCCTTGACCCTGCTATATAACCAACTGCAAAATGAATCATCACATCCTTCACACCTCATTTCAACGTATTTATGAACTGAGTCACTCATAAGTTCAGTGCCACCAGAGCTTGAGTTCATGCTGCAGTGACCTCCTCCTTCCTTTGTAACATTAATTTAAAGTTCCCTGTCTTGTGGCTTGAATTTCTGCACAGAATTCTTGCTCTGGATCTGTTGAGTGTCCTGGTACAGTCTGTGCCACCAGCCTTGCAGTAGCTTGTGTAACACAATACACCAAGGATATACTTTTTTTTAAAGGAAGTCAAATAGCCAAAACAGCTTCTAAAAATGCAGTGTTTACAAGTCCCCTGTGTGAAACATGGCAGAAATCCTTGTCAAGCAAGAGGACGGGAAAAATGCCTATATTCATTCCTAAAATTCAGAGTCCTTCCCTTTGCCAGATACCACCTATTCCAGTTACTTATTTCTCCTTCTTACTTGAATATAAACAAACAAGCTCTGTCCACACACTGTCTTTGGCTGCTATTTGGATAAAAACCAATGCTTGAACTGATGGAGGCATGCTGACCTGCACAGGCAGACACAGCCCTCTTCATCCTCATGATGGCAGAGACATAAGGCAAGGGCAGCTATCATCAAAACACTACCAAAATCTCTCCCATTTTTAGCACCTTGATTTTGCTTTGGTGGAACCCTAGTGTTCAACCTGTGCCATTTCATGAGCTGTAAGCTAACAATTCTTTCTACCAGATAAGTGTTAAAAACCTTGGCTTGGGGTTGATTTGTGGGTGAAAGGAGCAGGGCTGAGAAGTGAGTCAGGTATTAACCTGACCCCCTGCTTGGCTGCCCACAAATAACTAAGACATGCCCCCTTCCCAGTCCTGGCATATCCACAGTTGGCAGGGAGGAAGGGCTTCCCCACCCCTGGCAAAAGTGCTTCTTCAGCTTTATGGGCTCCTTTCAGACTGATGTGGAATGATATCACCAAAAGGAGACACAGACAACCAGGCGGGTGGTTAAGTCTCCACAGGCATTACAAACCAGGAGCAGGAGGCAGTAAAATCAGGAAGGATGAGAAACTCTTGTGCCTTGCAAGGGAAAGACTGACAACTGGAAGCCTCCTTACCTACTTCTGCCACCTGTCTGGAGGTGCTGTGGCTCTGTGACCAGAGGGTGGATGCACAATGGTGACTGCAGTAGCAAAAAGGGGCCAAGGAGGCTGGAAAGAGGGCAGAGAAAAAGCCAAGGAGGCACAAGATCTGATGACTTTGAGATCTGTGGGATGAGGAATAGGGAAAGAGTGTAGCTCCAGACAAGAAAGATTTTCACTTCTCTGGTGACTCAGCAGTCTCAGGACCTAGAGTGGCCACAGAGCATCAACAACAGGCAGTCTAGCATGGGCAAAAGTGCCTGCTAGCCCTTACCCTGCTGGCATTGCTGCAGCTGCTGCCATGGTGGAGGTAACACACTGAAGCTTGTGAGTGTCCATTGGCAAAAACTGGGCTACACCAGCTGAGATCATGAGAGCGCAGAGCCAAATCCACCTAGACATGCCAGCCTAAGTTTTGTACCACATGTTCTGAGCTTTAACACGTTTTAGCATCTCTCCTGCCTGATAGCTTTCCCTCGTGTTTCTTTTCTTACAGCACCAAATGGGCTATCCAGCCATGCATTAACCTTTGTGTCTGAATCCTGATCTGCTGTTAAAATCTATGTTAATTCCTTAGAATCTCATAATTTTTTCCCCGAGCAAATTCTGAGCAGTTCTGGGATTCCTGTACCTGTGGACACAGTAGGTAGCTAACATGGTCTGCTCTGCAACAGCTCAGGCTGCATGAATGGTCTAATTAACACCTCATCAAACTCAGCTGATGGCTGTGTCTGGAGAAATTCCCTCTTGCACCTGTGCATCTACAAGACACCATTGTAGCCTCCTGCATAGCAGGCCCAGCCATCGGAGCAGTGCTCCACTGCAGAGCCTGTCCTTACAGAGTGTTCTGGCTCCAGGAGCTGCCAGCCCAGAGTGACACCGAGGGCTGTGGCTGCTCTGAGCCATTGCTCTGTGCAGGGTGGTGGAGGAGCTCGGGGCAATAACTCAGCACTGAAGGGTGTGCAAAGCCCAAGCTTCTGTGCTCCAGGTTCTCTTCCCCTCACTACAGCCCACCTCCACCACTGGGAAGTGCACAGCTGTCACCCAGCATAGCTCGGTGTCACCTGCCTAAGGACAGCCTCTGCAGTGGACAGCATGCACACCCTCCTATACACTGCAAACCTTTGGGTGCCCAAACTGCCCATTGTTGTAGCAGACCCCAGAGAAAGGTGGCATCTCAGGAGGAGTTCAGTCCCACCCTGTCCTGAAGGACAGGCATAAGGATTTAGTCAGAAAAGCCCTGGAAGTGTCCATCTCCACCACTGAGCCAGAGCCTGGTGTTCAGCAGAAACAAATGCCCAGCTCATGCTGAAACTGCCATTATTTCAGGACAAAATTTAAACACAAAGAATAAGTTTAGCTTGTTTGCTTGAGATAACAGCTAAAAATAGACTACAATGTTTGGAACACAGAGCATAGAACAGGAAAATGTTATTCTAGTTAATACTTCACAGCTAGACTTTTCTCTAAGTGTTTTGGGACCTCAGGTATCTCCAGAGGCTCTCCCTGGAGAACATCTAATGCCAGCTTCTACTACTGGAGAACACTGCCTGGGCTTCTCTGAGGTCTCCCCTCCCATTTCAGCTCGTTTCCATTACTTCACCTACCAAAACTCACTTCCTTTCTTTGTGTAAGAAGGCAATGCTTGCCTGGCAGACTAATCCACCCATCTTCTCATCGGGGGTGTCATTTCACCCCTCCAGTCTTAGTTAACTCTTGATGGATAATCTTCCACCTGACATATCTCCTCCTACCTGGTTGACTTCTGCTGTTCATCACGTTTTTTTTTAAAGAAGAGAAAAACTGCAGATTTCACATCATCAGGACTATGAGCTGCACACACTTCCCTCAGGAGCCTTCATCCTACTGTGAACACTACGTAGACCACTCATGGTCTAGCAAGGCAGAAGGCAGATTTGCCTTTGTGAGAACCTTCTTAAATTTGCTCTCGTCTCTCCTGCTCGCGGACTGTGTGTGGCTCATTCAGGACCCTGAGAGGCATGTCCTGGCTGTGACAGCACCAGGCACATGCTGAGCCACATCCTGCTGACCAGTTCTGGATGCTGCTGCAGAAGACAGCTCTCAGTAGCACTAACCCACATATTGAAGAGACCTTGGGGAGCTACCGGGAATAAAGCTCATGCTGTCAAAGAGCTTAGGCACTGGGGTTTATTTGTTTATCCTTTTGCAACTCCATGTCCAAATACTGCAAATGAGCGTTTAGCCCTTTGTCTCTGTGTAATCAGACTTGTGATCCTCTTTATGCCCTGCCTGGTAATAATGGGGTCTCTATGTGGAAAGACAAGCAGCTCTTTCCCCATAGGACCCTGTGGGCTGTATGGCCACGCAGGCATGTGCTGCTTGCTGCGAGCTGAAGACACCAGGATTTGGAGTGCAGGACACAAGGTTTCTCCATGGGAGAGACAAAACACTGAGCACCTGTGGAACAGAGTCATCCTGGGAAGCAGGGATGGCAGCAGAGAAAAGAACATATAGCTTGCAGAGCAGGCATGCTCATCACAGCTTTTCCACGCCAGTTGGGGGGGTTTATGGAGAGCCCCCACTATCTCGTCACCAGGGCTGCAGCTCTTACATACCTTCACTTTCATTTGAGATGGAGTGTCTGCCATTATCTCCACCAGACTGTACACTACAGCCTTGCTCCCAGGGTTGCTGTCAGTCAAAACACAGCCCAGCAACATTTAGCTGCTGGACCACCCTGGCCGTGCGACTTGGCTCTTCCGACCCCTCTTCCCTGGGACCCGGCTGCGGCGCACGAAGGGCAAACACAGCAGTAGGACTTCCCTTTCTCTAATAGCTTCTTGGCTCTCATCCCCATTGTTTTCCTTACTCAGCCTGCTCCTCCTGGCGCTAATAGATTTCCTGCTGATCAAGGCTACTACAACATTTTGTAACTCCCCCTGTGCCGCTCTCACGCGCAGTACCGAGCGCGGGGCTCCGCCAGGCGATGCTCTCACGTGGCATCGGTGGCAGCCATGGTGTGGGCACAGGGGCTGTTCCCCCACTTTCGTCAGTGGGAGGGATGCTGGTGTCGCAGCTGGTTCAACCAGCTTTATGGTCTCTTTGTGCTGCTGCAGCAGAGCTGAGAATCTGGCCCTGGCTCCATCCCCGCCTCGCTGGGGACTGTATCAGTGTGCTGTTTATTGTTTCTGCCAGATCATTCCTGCAGATGTTAATGAATGCTAGACCCAGCTTTGCTCCCAGCAGAGTCCCTTCCACACCTCCCCCTGCCCAGCCTTCTGCACTGGAGTTTCTGTTTACAGTCCTGCAGGGAATTTCCCTTCTGCTGCATGGTCTTCTAGCCGCACAGTCCCGGCTCCTGCTGCCAGCAGGCTCCCACACCTCCCTGATTCCTGTAGCTGTCCAATGTCACCTCCAGGTGTCTGTGTCCCTCTCTGTCACCATTCCTTCTCCACCTCTGGCCTTCCCAAACTAGAGACATGCCAATTCCCCTAGGAGGGAGAAGAGAGCTTGGCCAGTGAAGAAAGTTGCTACATGTTCTTCCTCTGCACAGATGGAGAAAGCACAGGGAGAAGAGGTCACCAAATGGGAAGAGCAAAGCAATTTGTCCAGGAGGGCTCAGAGATATTAACATCTGCACTGGTAAGTGGTGCCAGGACCCACATCCTGACCCTGCAACCCATGGACACGCAGCAGCCTGCATCCACACCACTGCATTGTGCTAACATGCCAACAAGGTGGACACCTCAGTCTGCCTATAATTGGGAAACACTGGAAATTCTTGGGAGAGTGTTAATCAGTCCATCCCAAAATCCCACCAGAGACCTCTGCAGAATGTAAGTGGTACAGATGACCATGTCCCAAATCCTCTGGTACTGTGGTGGCCCAGCCACACAGAGCCTCCCCATCCTGGAGGCTGTTGGACACAAGAACAAACCTTCCCGCTGCAAAGGCCATTGGTGTCAGGAAGGAGGGGTTTCTGAGCTCTTTTTCATCAAAGCAACATAACCTACCCTTCCAGGAAAGCAATGACATTCTTTCTGGGCCTTCCAATGTTTGGCCCATAGAGATGTGCCCTGGAATAAGTGCGGATAAGCTGCAGCAGGCTTCTCAGTTGAGTGTAGTCTTTCCCCAGTTGGCTGCCATTCACTGAGCGGCCGATCAGTGTCCGATAGTTATTGGGCTCTGAGAAAATAAAAACAGACAAGCAAAACTTGTCAGCTCTGCTTCCTCCTCTGCGCTTCCAGACAGACACACAGCTCACCCTGTTACACAGCTCGAGCTCTGCAGAGGACATAGGCAGCTCTGAAGAGCAACAGAAGGAGCCTTTGAGGAGTGGATGACAGCCACTGCCTGCTCTCCTGTGCCCCTTTTGCTGTGTGCTGGGTGAAGGACCTGTACCTCGGTGTCTTGCTCCTGTCCCCGTAGGTTCACCCACTTCCCCTGGCACTGTAGCCACCATACAGGTCCATACAGTAGCTGGTTTGGCCCCCCAGGACCAGCTGAGCCCAGCAGCCAGGGCAGAAACATTCCATGTGCTTAATACCAACCGAGAGAAATGTGCAGCTGAGAGACTAACTCACACCAAGTCTTAGAGATGGTGCTGCCATACAGCAGGGGTTCCTTCAAATCCCTCTGAAAATACACTGGCAAAGCATCCTGGGAGCTAAAAGTATCCACTGCCAAAACTGCATGTCTTTCTGCTACAGCAAGCTCCGTGGCTCTCCTGTTCCCACACTCACCGTTGCCCAGCTCCCAAGAGATGTTGTACTTCTTGCTGGCACTGTACTTCAGCAGGCTGAGGGCATTGGAGCTGTTCCAGGAGTTGTTGGGATTTCGGCGCAAAGCATTCAGTGCAAAGATCAGGTGAAGGCCAGAGCAGTCAGCAAAGTTATAGAGTTTGTCTAGAGACCTGGCTGGGAAGAAACAAAAAACAGTTTGTAATTCAAAGGAAAGCTAGTTCCAGGGGGGTTCAAATGATCCTGCTGTCCATCACACCTTGCCTTCTATGTAGGATGAGCCAGGGTCAAATGCCATCCCCACGACATCTGTAACCGCAGAAAGGCACCTGACCTTTGAAACCCGGATAGGATTCCAGGTGTGGGTTCATCTCCTTCCAGCATGAAACTTGGATGCCCTCCACCTCCGTGTCAGAGCTGGGGCCATGTTACCAGAGACAAGTGACTTTATAACATCGCTTTTCATCTGCTCTTGGCAAGGAAAGCTCATCCTTTCCCATGTTTATTCTGCCTTGCATCTCTTTCAGAGCAGACCCCTGCAGTGCCTGGGGAGCAGACGAGGAAGTCACTACCCTAGAGCTGCCACCTCTCCTGCACCCCACAACAGCCTGGTCTCTTCTCTGCAGCCCCAGTGCAGTAACCCAGTCCCAGCAATGATCAAGTAGAGCCTCCATGCATCATGCACCTGGCTGACATCTGTCCTGCACACAAGGAGTGGAGCTTCGTGTCACGCCCTGAGCCTGGGGAGAGAGGGGCTCCCTGCCTGCTGCCCAGCAGGCCCTCCCAGGGTGCTGGGGGCCCTGTGGGATCCATGTCCTATCTGCTGGCCCCAAAACTCCCTGGGTGGCATCTCCCTGTACTGTGGCCTCGATGAGCAGTGGAGGCACCAGCCAGCAGCAACAGGAGAAACGAAAGAGCTGACCCACTATTTAGGGAGGTCTGACATTAGCACAGGGCGGAGAGACAAAACACTTAATGCCTTCTTTTTTCTGTAAACTTCCCTAAAAATTCAACAGCAATCAAACTGCTGATGAAGCTAATGCCAGTGTTAGCAGGATACAAACTCACATGACAGCAGGAGGAGATTTGGTTGAAGAGCAATTCGATAACCGTGGTATTTTCAGTCATCCCTGCCTGTTGAACTGCATCCCAGGACACTCAGCAAGCTTCCTGAAGCAGCCTTGGAGATGCAACCACTTAACTGTGAAGAGTCACCAGGGATAGGGAGGTTCCAGGGGGCCAGGGAGGACAGACCGTAGGCTCCCCTTTCAGAAGAGGGGAAGGAGGCGCTTGGGAATTACAGAGCAGGCAGACTGGCTTCAGGTCCCAGAAAAACACTTGGACAAATAACCAAGTTGCTTGTCAGCACTTACAAAATATAAGGAGATGATCAACAGCCACAGGAAAGTGCCAAGAACAAATCACACTGAAGCAATCCACTGACAGGAGAGCAGGGCTTGCGGGCAGCAAAGCAGCCATTTAGGTCTTATACCTTGGTGGGGTCTGAGGCTCTGTACACAAAGGATTGCACACGATGTTCTCTCCAGAAACTGAGGTAACCCTGATCTAGACTGAAGTGCAGTGAGAAATCCGCACACCTAGGTCAGCTTTCAGTAATTTGTTGTTACAGTGAAGGGTCTAGGCAGCCTGTTCTGGGGCTATTTGCACATTTCCCAAAAAAGTGGGGCATCAAGGAGCAGAGGATACCTCAGACTTGCCACGGCACCAGGGTGATAGCAGGCATCAACTTTGCCAAGGAAAATGAAGGGGATGGAGGGAAGGCCACCACTCAGGGAATTGCTCTAAGCCCAGGAGTGATGCTCCAAGATTTCCTGCAACCATGCTGCCCACCTGAGGTGCAAGTGAAACAGTGACAAGTGGGAGCTGCTCACTCCAGGTGGGATAAGCTGTTCACCGTATGCCTGTGTTTATTTTGTTGCCTTTCCTGGTCACTGAAAGTCTCAGTGAACACAGACCCAGCTCTGAGGTCTGAGAAGAATAAACTTATTTTTAAAGTAAAATTTTAAGAAGGGTCCAGGAAATAAGCTAACTGAATAACTAACATTTAATGCAACACAGAAAAGTTATGGAAAGAAGAAGAATGCAAAAATGTGGAAGAAAAATTCTTAATCCCTTTCACAACCTTTTTTGAAATGCTACTGGTTGTTTGAGTGAAAAGTAGCTGAATTAGATTAATCTAATATATTCATCCCACTGGTTCAGGCACATTAGCTGTTTTTCTGGATGTTAGTGAATTAGAGACAGATACAGTTACTTATTACTAATTTACTTCAGACCCCCAGGCAAAAAGCTGCACTTGAAATGAGATTCCTATAAAGAGGAGAAGATAGACACCCAAATGACAAATCAGGATAGCAAAAAAGGTGATACCTGCAGTTCCCCTGGTAGAAATGAAACGTTTCCACGGGCACAAAACAATTGTACTACAAAAGGGATTTGGTTCATGTTTAGGAGCCACTGCAGAAGACTGGGAATTGATTTTCCATGCATCCATGAGAGGAAACAAGACGTCTGTTTATCCCAATGCAGGGCCTGCCACTGTGAAATTATATTTTCCCCATGACACTTATTTTGTTTCCGTGCGCCTGGACGCAGAGATGCCACGTGTATTTCATGTTCTGCCATGACTTTCCAAGCTGGAAACCTCAGCAATCAGGGGAGTGAGCTAGGAGAAACACACAGATGTCTGGGGTTTGGTCCTGCACGTTTCCAGTGGTCTCCCAGGACAGACCGACCTACAGCCTGCAATGAAGCTACAAAGAGCAGAAAAGTACTGATAAACCTATCTCTTCATCCAACCAGATTGTTAAAACAGCCGCTCTTGATATCAAGAGTATCAGATACCAAATCCACTTTCCTCCTTCTTTCTTAGCAACTGTCTTGGGATAGTGCAAACTCGGAAGCATCAGTCCAGTGACCCTGGCAGAGTCTTGATGATCAGTTTGCACAAGCTACCCAATCATTACTGGTTAAAGGGCATGTCTCTCACCTCTGAGATGATTGTCTTAAAATCTGGATATCTTTATCACAGTCAGCTGCAGTTCAATGACAAGAATACCGTCATGCAGTGTCTGACAGCAGTGTGCTCAAGTGGCCAAGGAGGCCAGTGGCATCCTGGCTTGTATCAGCAACAGTGTGGCCAGCAGGGCCAGGGCAGTGATCACTCCCCTGCACCTGGCACTGGTGAGGCTGCACCTTGAGTGCTGTGTTCAGTTTTGGGCCCCACACTATAAGAAAGGTGTTAAGGTGCTGGAGTGTGTCCAGAGAGGGACAAAAAAAGCTGTTGAACAGTCTGGAGCACAAGTCTTGTGAGGAGCAGATGAAGGAGCTGGGGGTGTCCAGCCTGGAGAAAAGGAGACTCAGGGGAGATCTTATCACTCTCTACAACTACCTGAGAGGAGGTTGTGGCGAGGTGGGGGTTGGCTTCCTCTCCCAAGCAACAAGGAAAAGAGGAAGGAACCTTAAGTTGTGCCAGGGGATATTTAGGTTGGATACAAGGAAAAATTTCTTCACTGAAAGCATTATCAAGCATTGGAACAGGCTGTCCAGGGAAGTGGTAGAGTCACTAGCCCTGGAGATACTTAAAAGATGTGTAGGTATGGCACTTAGGGACATAGTTTAGTGATGGAGCTGGCAGTATTAGGATAATGGTTTGACTGAATGATCTTAAAGGTCTTTTTCAACCTAAATGATTCTATGGATGGCTAAAGCACAAAAAGAAGCCTATTTAGAAGACTTTGAGTGATGTCCAGTCCTCCATATGTACAAATAAGGCCATAAGAAAATGCTATAAATATTTTACTGCCATGAGTAGGGATGGCAACATTACTTTTGAGTAATGAGAACACGAAGAATCGCAGTATTATTAACAGCTGGCTAAAACTCACTTTGAATTCTGGATAATTGCACTGTTTTTTCTTCATCAAACAAAGAAAATCGTATAGGAATTTAACCTTTCCCCAGCTAACAGATCATTAGGCAAGGCTTTCACAAAGCACTTCAATAGAAAAAGCCATTGTTGTACCAGAATGAATCTTAATAGAGCAGAACTAGATTTATAAGATGTTCTCCCTGCTCCTTCTCCCCCTCTTCCCAGTGCAGAGATGCACATGCTCAGCACTCATGTGCCACTTGAGCTCAGCAAGAAGGAATAATGAAAAAAAAAGAAAAAAAGTGTGCAAGGATGCTGAGAGTCAGCTTCTTCCATTTATAATGCTCGTGTAGCTGGAGTGAGGCTGCCCAAGGCAGCAAAGCCCCATGCTCTATCCCCTCACACCCGGCAGCAGTGCTGGGGAGGGGGTCACTGGGGTGGGTGCCTTGGTGGGTTTGGGACAAACAGCAGCCAGTAGTCAGAGACAGAGGCCACATAGCCCCGGCACAAAAATTAAATAAGAAGATATTTGGGATTTCTCAGCCTTTTACATCCTTGGTTGCAGAGGCTTGAACTCGTTTAGGGAGTGAATACAGCCCTATGATGCGTGGCTGGGTGGCCACCAGCGAAGATCTGCTCCCAGTCCTGCCCTCAGCTGAAGCTCTACACAGAAATTAAAGTTTTAGCTGCTTGCATTGATCTCATACCCTGCACAGAGAGAGACAAACAATTTCAAAATGCACAAGGTGTCTGTGAAACCACAAATGATGGTGGGGTTCAAGGGACAAGCACGTCCTTTGGGATGCTTTCCCATTATTCTTCGTTTTATACAAGGCTAAATTTTAATGTTCTCTGAAAGATGGATGGTACTTAACTCTGTAGCATGCCAACACAAAATCTGAGGCACATTAAAATATCTCTGGCAGTTTAAAATAATTGGAAAGACTTTCCAGTTGTAGTTACTGAATTAAACATTATACTAGAGACTTTATAAAGAGCACAGTATTGACCGCTGTTTGGTAAGAGGGACAGTTCAAGAATCTCTGGGTTTGAAAGTCTCCCACATTTTTTATTCTGCTTCAGGAATTTTGCTTTGGCAGAGTTTAGCATGAAGAGTGGAAATCCATGTGCATGCTGAGATGGAGGCTGGGATCAGTCAGTGGGCTGAGGGGTGGCGGGGCATGGCGTGGTGTGCCAAGGGCTTTCATAACTCTGGGAAGGCAACCAGAAGGATGGGAAAGAAGATCCTGTTCCCCCTCTATCCCCACCATCCACCACATCTATCTCTTGCACGTACAGAGTATGCAAGCACCAAGGAGGGTGAGACGAGAGCAGAGCATGGGGTGGCAGCACACAGCACAATTCCCAAATCCACAGGTTAGCTGAGAGACCAGTTCAGCGAACAACAGATGAAGCCTTCTGCGGATAAAGCAAAGAAATGTCGTTCTAAAAATAACAATTTCAACTAATCACAGACATTGCTCAACTCTGCGTTCTCCATTAATTCTGAGCAAGCCTGGAGTGTCCCTGCACACAGCTCCTGGTGCCAGCACTGAAGCCAGTAGCATCCCCTGCCCCTTGAGCACCCCAGAGGAGGTAGAGCGATAGGATTGGGAAAGACCTGGCAAAGAGCAAAGAGAAGCCCAAAGAGAACTTTATAGGGAGGGGGCAGAAAGGGCAGTACAGGCTGTTCAGACTAGAGATTGAGTAAGGTGGCTGGTCAGAGCAATGAATGGAAAAAGAAAGATATTCTCACTTACAGAAGAACAAGTGGGTACATGGAAAATTTATTTACAAACAAATTGGCACCACAGTCAGCTGAATCCCATTTGCTCTGGCTCTCTTGCATTGAAAATCCTCATAAAACCACTTGTGTGTGGCAAGGACTTGATGTTTTCTTAGCAAATAAATATGAATCAGAAGAAATGCAATGGACAGTTAGAGTAATTCCGGACCTATGGGATGGGTCTGCAACACTGGCTTGAAATCTTCCAGTGGATTACACCCCCAGTCATGACAGGGTTTCAGACAAGGCAACCAGAACACCCCCCATCCCCAATCTGCACAGTTAGAGCACCAAAGATCAGCCTTCCCCATCACTGCAAGTTCAGTGGCAAAGCAACATCCCACACTGTCCGTATGCACTGTAACATCCAGCTTGACCCACTGGATCAAGGGAAGATTTTCCTATTGTAGCTGCATGCTAAGCCATTCCTTCAAAGTTGCTGCTTAATGAGAATTTTAGAGATTTCAAGGCTACCAGGAAACCCACACAGTTGCTGGAAATTGCATTCTAATGACGACCATCCCAGCTGGGCAGCTGTTTGGTTTTAATTCAGTCTTCTGAAGCATTTTGCCATCCAGTAAAACCACACTGTATAAAGATGCTGAAGAATTCCTCGGCAAAATTGCTGGCTGGAGGGAAAAATTTGCTTGCCTCAGATACACATTTCACCTGAAATGATCTCTCTACCTGGTCAGACTCCTAATGCCCTCCAAAGAGGATTGAGGTTTTCAGAACTGTCCCTTGCTCTCCTTTACCTGCCAGGCTCTCCTATTGCTCCAAGGCAAGGTGCAACGTTGGAGGTCTGTTCTGAGTGACAAGAAGTGCTTTGGCAGAGCCTAACGGTGCTATAGAAAAGGGATCTAGTTTAATCCCATCTGAAGAATACCTGAAAGTTGGAGGAACTGGCTTTAATACTGCCAGCCAGCAAAGAAACGCTGTGCACTGTGTGTTAATGAGAACCTGGCTTTTATATCCAGCTGGAGGACAGATGGGGGATCTGGGGTTATTCCCTTTGGAGTATCAAGGGGGCCATTTTCCAAGGGAATTGTCATCATCCCTGGTCTTTAGGCAGCTGAACATCGACCCTCAATATTCGTTCAAGTCTTTAACTAGATTTTTCATTTCACTGCCAGTGCAGAGGTGATTATGCTGACCACGTGAGCAAGGTTTAGACCTTAACACCGCGGTACAGAAATAGCAGTCTGGGGGCTTGGTGTCAATCTCTCGCCAATAAGGAGCTTGGCCAGCAGCCATGGATTGTGGGCTGAGTTCCCAGCTGGCATATAACTTGGAAGACAACCACGAGGTCTGGGTTCAATATCCAATTGCTAAGGAGTCTGGCTGACAGCCTCATTTTGTGGAATGAATCCCAAATTAATATAATTCTTTTGATACCAGACAAGGGGCATGGCCTGTTTCCAAATGCTCTAAGGGCTCAGATAAAAGCCATAGGCATTGGGTTCAGTGTGTAAATGGTATCGAGGTCGGATAACAGTCAGGATTGGGCTTAATCCTCAGATAGTGAGAAAAAGGAACGAGCCCTGAGCTCTGCCTTCATGCAAAAAAACAGAGCTCAAAGGAGCAGAATAGCTCTGTTTTCAATCCTCGCGTGGTAAAGAGCTCACAGGACGGTAATGGTTTCTAGGAACAAGTGTAAATTGACATGGAGCTTCAGAAGAGATGTGGGATCTGGGTTCCATCTCCAAGTGCTGTAAAGCTCCGATAATAGCCAGAGGGGCGATTTCCAAACCCTCTGTTCCAGTCTGGTGTCTGGGAAGAAACCAGGATCATATTACAGCTTAGAAAGCTGTTTTCTCCTGCTGCATAACTTAAGGTATTTTCCCTTTTGGATCAGGATGAATCCAGCATCTTCTAAAGTTTCAGAGGGAAATGGAGGTGAGCAGGGAGAGTGCTACATGTTTGAGTGGAGCGGAAGAACAGAGCAAGGGAAAATAAGACAGTGAGCACCACCTGCTCTTCTGCATCTTCTTGGCCACCCCAGCTCAGTGGATTTAAGCCATGGAAATTGCTCCAGGGAAAACCTGGGTACAGCTCCTCATCATCCTCAGTGCTCAGCAGTGCCTGCACTTCTGGGTGTCCTTGGGGCCTCTGTGGGAGGCAGGTTGTCCCATCAAGAGCCAGTGACGGCCTGCGTGGCAATTCCATCTCACTGACACCACTGGCACAAGGGATTGGTGGGAAACAGCATGCCCAGCAATGAGTCAAGTCAGCAGCTTGCTTGAGTCATTCCATTTTGGATAAAGGAATGCAAATAAAATGAGCAGAAACTATTCAAATATTATTTTGTCCAGGCGTTTAAAGGTGGTCTGTTACATAGGAAACCCTTCCTGGATGAGGTTTCACCAAAAGCTATATACTGATCCTGTGAAAAGCTTCAAATTTGGTAGCACTATCTTTCTGCTCTTGAGGAAACTTTAAAAATCTGATTCCAGTCTCTGTGACTCTCTGCTTTAGCTCCGAAGTCCAAATAGGATGGACCACAGACAGGGCCTGAGTTGTGTTGCTGTAACAGGCTGTGGTTTGTGAACCTGACCTGCACTTAACCAGACTCTTGAGCAGCAACAGCAGACTTGGGGTAAAACCCTCCAAAACCCCTTCTCAGTGCGGGAACCACCCATTCCCAGTGACCAGGGGTGCTGGAGACAAGCCCTGTCGGCACCATCCCCTGCACAGGTGGTGGGCACAGCCCAGAGATTTGCTCTTTACCCTGTGCAAAGCTGTGACTCTGGGGACAGGTTACCCCACCAGCCACAAAACCGCCTCCCTCCAGCCTTTACCTATGCACGTGGAGGGAGCAAACCTGCCAGGCTTGGGAACATGGCTGCAGACATAACCCAGCTCCACTGCCAGACCGTTTGCTGACAGAATGACTGTTTTATATGGCTATAAGAACAGCTATAAGCGCAGCTGTCTGAAAAGCAACAAAATCTATGATGTGTGTTTCTAAATCCTGTGACAGCTGGCAGTGCTGCGCTGCAGCTCATTCCTTCTTTTACACGGTTTAGTTAAAACACTTCTCTGCAATCACCCCAATTTATCAACAAACAGCAGTTTCTGGAACAATTTAAAAGCTTTCCCAAATAGGTAAGAAGTGGTCAGCTCCTCAAGCACTCAGCGAGCTCCCACATGGCAGGCAGCTATAGATGGACAGGGATGGCTGACGGGAGGACCAAACGCCCTCCCTGCCCACCTCACAGGGAGGACAGGGCTGTGAATCCCATCAGGATGGCAGTGTTGAGGCAGGGGTACCTGGGCAGCTGCAGAGCATTACCCATGGAGGGGGAATGGTGATTTATATAGTTTAATGTTGGCTTGAGGTGCAAACACGAGCCATTTCAGTGCTGCCAGGAGGGGTGACTCGGTCCTTGCACAGTGCTGCTCCCTAGCCACATGGACAGGGGTCTCCGACAACTTAGTCAGACTTCTCAGGCACAGGAAACCCTGCGCAGCCCAAACCCACAGAGGTACACACGAGATAACGCCACAGCTTGCTGTTCAGCTGGATGTTGTAACACAAGGCAGAGTGAGAAGGCAAATACTGTAGCGTGCCTGTCCCCACACTCACCTCCTCCCGCCAGCTGTAGGGCACACGACAACAGCCACGACGGGAACCCGCATACCCCGTGCATCACTTGCTGCTCAGGCAAGGTGCATCCACGTTGTTCTTTCAAGCTGACACAGATGCAAGGCAGAGGTTTTCTTTAGAAATACTTTTTCTAGCAGCACCTGAAGCGCTAACACGGCAGCAAGAGGATGGATGTTTTCAGCGCTTCCCTGCAAAAAGCGAGCTGGGCAACACAGGCTGAGCAACACCCTGTGCAGATGCTGCATGGCTAAACTGGAATGAAAGAAGCACAGGTACAAAGCATGCTTTTAACATGTTCACTTAATCTCAGTAAAATGCTTAGCCCAGGTAAGCTGTGCATCTAGCTCACCAATCCCCTTCAGCCCAGCCAGCAGCTCCCATACTCCATTTTTTGCTGCCTAAACTGCTGTCATGTGGCAGACACAAGGTTTGATTCAGAAGAGCCTCATGCAGGGATGCAAGCCAGATCCACCCCACAGCATCCCTGGAGCCGCAGAAGGAGCAGAGCCTCGTACCAGGCCCTTTGCCTCCCACCCCCCAGATCTCTGGCTGCTCCAAAGCAGAGTGACATTGATCAGTCATGCAAGGAGGTTGAACTACCACATCGGGAACAAATTCAAACTGAGGACTTCAGTGTTGCCAAACCCCAACATTCAAAAATCATGAGTCAAACTCACAAAAAGCATGGGACTGGCTCAAGAAACCTGGTTTTAACATAATTTTCATTGCCTGCTGTTTTCAAAAATTTGGGGTGCCTTTATAGATGTTTTTGAGCTCTTCTACTACCAGGAGAGTTAAAATCCGGCTTGTTTTTATTATTCCTTTTATGGCAGTTGATGTGCAGCAAAACAACTGTTTTACTTTACAAGTTGTTTGCCTCCCTTCCCCAAGGGCTGGGACTGCAGCCGGTGGCCAGGGATGGCAGGGGCATGCCTGAAGTCCCTCAACGCTGGGTGCTGCAGCAGAACTGCTCTGCTGCTAAAAAGGGATCTGGCCATCTCCTCTTACAATCCCTAGCAATTGGGAAGCAAACCCAGAACCCACAAAAATCAGGTGCTTTATTTTGTGGGTCTGAGTCAGTGTTTCCTATCGTGCAAGGGCCCGCAGCCATGGTGCGCTGCTGAAACCGCCCGTCCCTGTCCCGGCACATCCTCTCCTGCCTGCTGACCCCATTCTCGCCATCGGCCGTCCCTGCCTGTTCCTACTCAGCGGAGCAGCTGACTTCCCTGGGAGGAAGAGGGAGTGACTACGCTCTTTGCACACTTTGTGAGCTGGGCATCTGGTATTTTTCAAAACTCTGAAACATTTTAACTGAAAACTGTCTTAAAAAAAAACCCACCCAAAACCCCAACCAAAAAACAACACATAAAACCGGAAATGTTTCAATCTGAAATCCTTAATTAAAACCACACTCTTTAGTACATAAAGAAGGAAGTTAAAACAGAAATGTACTTTTGCACATTACAGACAGCATTATAATAAACACAGAGCTCTGCCAAGAAAGAGGCATTTTCAAGGCTAAAGTAGATGCCTCCAGCTGCACTCAGATAATGTCAGAGGGCTCGTGTGCAGTGCCGAGTGTGGCTGCGTTTGAACACAACAGCGACCGACCACGCTTGGCGGGTGAGGAACATGGCAATTACTGGTGCAGACTGCGAGCAGTGCAGCAAGGACCACAACCCGCTGGGGTCAGACCTCCACTGATTCCCACAAATCCCAGACCCGGGTCTTAATCTGTAAAATATTTGAAGGAACTGGCCCTGGCTCTCTCTGCTCCTCTGGGCTCACAGATACGGCTCAGCTGGAGGGACCCGGTTTGGCAGGAGCTCTCCCCGGCTAATCTTTGGGGGAATCTTGTACCAAAGCACACAGGGTGGAGTCTGAACCTGATTTTGGAGGCACAGATGAATGGCTGGAAAAGGCCAGCATCGTTAGCCTGATGTCCTGCACCAGGCAGCCTGGGACACACATGTGGAGTGCATGAGTCAAACCCAGTCCCTCAGCAGGACAGACCAGATATTTTATAAAGGTACCCACTGTCAGCTTAAGATCTGCTGCAAGTATGAAAATCAGCCTACCCCTGCTTGAAATTTTGCAGTTATTTAACATCCATGGTCAAAGCAGGCATCTGGTTTCAAGTCCAAACGTACCTGTTTTGGCCTTCTAGTGGCTGGATCTTGCTGTACCCCCACCCTGCTAGGTTTTTGATTCTTGTGGATAGCTCAAGATTAAGGTCAAGCCTCATCTAAACACACTTTCTTTAAGCAGTATTTGTTGCAGGTCTTCGTCATGTTCACAGTAATTCCAGATGTTCCAAGCTTCCAATCAATTCTTCAGCTCTTTGCTGTCTTACAAGCGTTACCAAGCTCATTCAACAAACCACCGCTGTGTGGGGCATTTAGGACCTCATGAAGCAACTGATTTGCAGTGGGAGGACAGGTCTGCTCAGACCCCTTCTCCTCTTCACCAGCTGCAGAGCCAAAGCAGCCTTGTCTGTACGTAAGTGCCAGGAGAACAAATAGGATGCCTTTAGAGCCCTTACAAACAACTACAGCAATTAGCCTCACACATGCGTCATGGAAAGATTGTTGGAGGGGAATGCTGATATGAAATGATGTCACCTGATGTCAAGAAAAAGAAGAAGGAAATAGGAAGGTTGATTGGGTTTTTTTGTATGAAGAATATTTTGGAGTTCAAAAAGAGGTGAGAAACAGACTCTTTGCATGTCTCCAGGGACCAAGAAGAAGAAAAGGAGCACAGAAGATGTCCCACAGAACTTCATTAATGACAGACAGAACATGGAGGACATCTTTTTGAGTGTCTGACTGAAGCAGCTAAAATAACTGGAGTTGGTAGGAACTAGTAATTTTAATTACCCTGTTATCTGCTAAAGACAGAGCAGGGCAGGTCCCAGATGCTCCAAGCTGCTGGAATGCATGGGGAAAAGTTGCTCTGGAAAAGGGAAAGTAACAGGGGAGGGGGTGTTTATTACTTGGATATTATTGATACAGAAAATTGATTAATAATCCAAAAATGGAAGTAAATTTGAGTGCAAGTGGTTACAAAAAAAAGTCCAACAATTTAAGGCAGCGAAGAAATAAGTGAAACGGATTAAAGATAATGTATTTCAAAAAAAGCAAATTTGAACAAATTCAGGGCACAGGTCAAGAGGATCTCTGGGGAAGGGAGTTTAAGACAGCATTTCCCAACCAGTGAGACATGGAGAGGCAACAGCTGTGCTGTGGGTCAGGGGAGAGAGCAGCAGAAAGAACAGCAGGAAAATACCCTGCAAATACATACAAATAAGGGAAAGAAATAGGAAAATATCAATTGGTAACTCAGTGCAAAAGAGTAAGCAACATATTGACTAGAAACAGCTCTTTTCTTTAGTTTTCATCGAGACAATTAACTGTGACATGACTGTTAGTTACATTAATCTGATGTGTGAAAGAGCAGCAGACCTGAAGAGGGACAGACCAAATGAAAGACCACTTAGGAAACCTAAACCACAGAAGTGCTCAATAATCACTATGAAATCTGTGTCAAATTGTTTTGCCAAATACCGAAGATTCATATGTATTCAATAAATACCTTTTCTGCATTTTTCACCCAGAATTTTGCCACTATCAGCATGCCCTCTTACAATAATTCTGCATTTTGCTGAAGTGGTTTTACTCCTGGCACACTGGAAGTGTATTTATTGCTTTACTCCCCTGGGCACAGATGCATCCCCAATACCCTCAACTTCCCCTCACCGTTTGCCAGCATTTCAGGGGGATGCATCTCCTCCAGCTTTAGTGCAATGGAGATATCACCTGAGCTACTTTGTTCTTTCAAGGTGACCAGGGAAGAACAGGGATGACTCCTAGTGATGTAAACATCCAAAGTGCCTTGGGTGAACTCCCTTGAAGCTCCATACCTCTTTATGTTCCGGGACAATAACCCAAAGCCAGCCCAGCCCTGCGGATCAACACTGCAGGTATAGGGACTTGGATGGGATGGATGTTAAATTTCACAGCAATCACCCTGCAGGCACTGCTACCACACAGCTCCGCCGCACTGGTTGGCACATCCTTGTTTGCTGTAGTGAGGAGGAGGGTGCTCACACAGCCTGCCAGGACAGTAGCCCCAAAGTATCATCCCTTAAGGGTATCATGCCTGGAGGCGGCTGTCCAAAACAGGGCGAGCCACGTAGGCAGAAGAGGCAGAGCAGAGCACAACCCACTCGTGGTACGTGGGACTCAGCTAAACGCACAGCGAGAGGCTGCGCCCTGAGGTACTCCACTCACTGAATGGATTTAGATGTCAGACGTCAGCTCTTTTCATGAGCAGATCCTCTGCATGGCTTTTAATACATATGTGTACCCAACTGCTGAGTGACCTACAGCACTGCCCTCCCTCCTGCTCCCCTCTTACTACTGAAACACAAATCCTTCAACTGAAAATACATCAAACTCTGGAGCTAGAGTCATATTAAAACCGAGTATATGAGGTGCTGGATTAAGCTAATGGTGTCACTGGCTTGCCTTCTGGGAGAGGGATCTGAGGTTTTTGCAATATACTTGTCAGATTTTTCAACTTACTCAACTAAACAAATAACCACGGTTAAACCTCTGAAAGGGATTCTGCCCCCAGTCAGAGGAGACAGCCTTCTGAGACAGTTCTTGAGGAAAAAGGTTGATCTGAAAAAGCATAATTTCTCAGGGTTTCATTGAATATCTCACTGGTTAAGTAAATGGTTTTATTTCTGGATAGGGCATAATCTCTGTTGAAAAATAAATGCATGGAAAATATTAAAATCAACTTATTAAAATAAATTTTCCCCCAAACTGCTTGGGAGTCTCTAATTAAATAATTCTACCTGAAAATCCCATCTCCTCACATTACTTATGGATATGCCCACTGGCTCCCACCTTTGGTAAATGGGAACCATGTGGGCAGCATTAAGGAGAGGGAAGAGCAAGAAAAGGTGAGCCCAGTAAGAGGCAGATGGACACACCACGGCATGCTGGGGGAGATTAAAGGGAGACACAAAAGGAGGGATGAAAGCTTCTAACAGTGGGGAACAGGAAATTTTCTGTGTCTGAGGAAGGTTATGGGCTTGCTCTGAGCAGGAAGGAAGGTGTTAGCAGCTGGAAGAAAAGACGAAGTCTTGTCCTGAGAGGAAATGCTTCAAAAGCATTTACTTTCCAGATTAGCAATGACCTTGCTCCACTTACTGCTGAGGCTGTGGATGTTGGAAGCCTCATCCTGCAAAATGTGGCTTGTTGTGCATTATTGTACAGCTGAAAAGTGCCACACGTTCAGAACTGAGAAATATGCTCACAGCACTCAGAAATGACTCAACAGATTCTGACTCAGATTTCAGGTCATCTCTTCAAAACCTCAGTCTGAAACTTTAGCATAAGGAATTCCCAATCAGAAGTGATAGGATAAAATTATAAAAAGTCAATTACCAAAGTCACTTTTGCAACCACAGACCAAGGGTTCCACATGATCTTGTGCTATGTCAGCACCAGGGGGACAAACAGGGCGAGCATCTGGACACCAGGAGGACAAGTCAGCCACTAGGATCACCTCCTGGAGAGAAAACAGAGACACAGAGGGTGCCCAGGATGAAAGCAGCAAACTTAGGCAGCCTCAGTCTCTTCCCACTGACCAGACCTGGTGGTGATGTGCTGCTGTGCACCACAACAGCTTTGATCACAAAGACTGATGGCAATGAAGAAGCAGATATCTCTAGTGATTAAGGGAGGAATGTGAAATATTTTATGCACATGTGTGTAGAAACAGACTCTATATTTCTAGAGCACTTTTGGCCATCCAGTCAAGAAAATCACACGTGCAGCACTTTGTGTTAGGTGGCAGCAGTAGGGAGTTTATCGTGCTGGTCCATCAGGCCCTAGGTGATCATGATTTCTTTCTGGTGAAATTTACTGGTACTCCAGTGCTGACAAGTCCTGCGATGGCAAAGACAACATAAGCCCACAACTATCAGAGGATCTGGAAACCCACATTAGCTTTCTGATGGCTCTTCACTCAAATACAATCTAATCACCACAAAGACAGAGCAGAAAGGCAACGCAGCCTCCGGAGTGCCGTGGAGGAGTTTTGGAAATGCTGTTGATAGCCATGCTTCAGGAAGGCATTGGTTGGGACACTGCATGAGTGCTGGGTTTTAACCACTGTGTTTCCTGTTTATCCCATTTCCTGACACAAGAGGTGCTGCAAGTCCTATCAGTGATTATTTCCCACTTCTCAAAGGATGGAGATCTGCAAAGTTTCCTTAGCCTCTAATGGCTTCTTCCCAAGGACAGACTCACTAGGAGGTGCAAGCTATTGGCAGCTCAAGGGCCCAGAGGAGCTGTTGACCGTGTTTAGGCCGCGATCCAGAAGACTTGATTTCATCCAGCATAAGCGGAGCTGTTTTATTTATTCTAATGGTCTGATGGTGAGGGAGGAGTGCTCCCTGGCTGCCCACGCCAGCCCTGTTCCAGGCAAGAGGTCCAACACACAGCCCTTCTCCAGAAAACACTGCTCACAGGGACAAGGCACCCATCCTCACAGGCCACCTAGAAGCAAAGTTTTAGCAGACTCATGCTGCCTCCCAAGAGACATTTAATCTTCTTTTAGACCTGTTGTCTGACACTCTATGTCTCTGCCAGCCAGGTGAGCCCATGTGATTGCTCCACATCGTGCTGGAGGACTGTTTGAGCCTCCTTTCTCCAGCAATGGCCAAGAGGAGACACCTAGAGAAGAGCACAGGAGGGACAACCACAGCGTGGTTGGCCTGCAGGAGTCAGTGGCACAGGGCAACAAGGATACAAGGCTTCAGAAGTCATACTTCCCAAATAAAAGTAATAGTAAAAGCCAGGATACAATGATAGCCCCGGGGACATCACAAGCACCATGAGTATGAAGAAACTCAACTCAGAGTTACCTGCTGTGCCACCTAAAGGTCTGAAAGCAAGATGTCCTAGCTCACATGAAACAGTGAGAGTCTGCTGAACCCTCAGAACAGACTCATGCCAAATTATAAATAAAGATCGAAGAAGACTTGACACAATACTGAGGCAATGACTAGAGAAATGACTTATGAAGTGCACAGTGAATGCCTGCAGGACTGACCAAATGGAGAAGAAGCTTTTAAGAGCTGCAGAAGCTTTCCAAAGGAACAGAATCTGAGGAGTGCCAATTTGTGTCAAAGATTTTCCATCTGCACACAAATAAATAAATAAGAAAGATGGAAGCAGACAGGGAGAAATCTGTGTTGTCCATCACAGAGCCCTATGTGGGTGTAGCTCCTCCAGTGCAGTCTGTGCTGAACTCCAGTGAGACTGAAGTGTTGCAGATGGCCGGCAGTAGTCATCTGCGTGGGGCTGAGTTATACTTCATAGGTCCAATTCTGCCTCTGAAATGAATATTGTGTCCTCTACACACCCAAGGTATGCTCCAGACCTGCACAGCGTTAATCTGCCTGAGAGGGAGCAACAGTGTCCCTCAGGCAGAGCGTGGTCTGGGAGCCCAGCAAGAACAAAGGAGCAAGGAAGGAAGAAGTGAGACAATAGGCTGAAGGGGAAAAGAAATTTCCGTGGCCAAGCCATGACATCCCAGCTCCCATCAACTGCCACTCCGGCTCTCCGCAGCACCTCAGCATAAGGACACCAGCCTTGCCACCCACCAGCACATCCATGGAGAGAACAGAGAGGGAGGCATGGCAGGCAAAGAGGAGACAAAGGCAAGCCAAAGAGTGCGGGAGGGAAGAAATATTTTGGGGTTTATTTTTCACACAGGATTCACAACATTCCTCAGAAAATTTAATTTTGCTGTCCTGTTCTTGTTTGCTAACCAGAACCAATTTAATTTTAAAACAACACGCAGAGCCAACGGGGGAGAAAACATTTTGCAATGGCTCTTCGCTCCCACTTGGAACGGCAAGAACAGCTTAACTCGTTCGGCTCTCGCAGTTGCAGCACCAGTGCGTGGGGAGCTGAACCGAGAAGCCTCTGCCCAGGAGGAAGAGGGGACTCACTGGTGCCTATAAACAATAGAATAAAAATGGGTTTTTGAGCAATTTGACAAATCCCACTCCATGCATCTGTGGGGGTTGGAGGTGGTGGGAGCAATTTGTCGCATGGAACATCTTCCTGTAGCCCTGTCTCTCCACTCGACAGCTCACTCCAAGGTTTGTAGAAAAAAATGGCTTGTTGCTGCATTTAAAAAAGAGCAGAAAGCTCCTATTCCTCTTCCACTACCAAGAACATGCACATTTCTTATATCAGCATGTGAGTCTTCTGTGGTTTTATGCCTTGTTGTGACAGTTTGGTAAACAAGCTGATAAAAATCAAGAGCTTTTCAAAGGCAAGGTTAACACACTCATGTGCGACCTGGCTTGTCAGAGAACACCAGAAACTCCAAACACGTTGCTTCTGCTTACCATCTGCGTGAGCTTATTCAGACTAAAATAACAAAGTGTGTTTCCTGATCCCCATCAACATAAATAGAGCCATTAAACTGCAAGGCTGTTTACATTCTGGGAAATAGTCATTGCATTCATCCTGATTGCTCCTCATCCTGCAGCCCCAGCATCCCCACACTGTGCTAGCAGTGGCTCTGCTGCAGCCCACAACCCCACTGACCACCAGCTAACACCAGGCACCGGGACCCGCCACGTCTGTGCCACAAAACCAATGGAAACCCCTTCACAAATATTACATGCTGGTGTCCAAATTTGGTTTTATAACAAGAAACAAGGACACACTTGAAGGATCCAGCTCTCCCAGTTGTAATATCTGGCAGGCACAGAAGTGGGAACATTCACATTTTATAAAAGGAGATCTTTTGGTAGGTAAAATCATAAATATTAGAGAAGAAAAAAAGCCCTGGAACTTGCCAGTGGTGTGCTTACAACAGGTCTGTCTTCTGCGTCATGCAAGGACCAGCACTCCAACACGAGCACGTAGAGATGGCACGGCCTCCGTCCCAGAGGATTTATGTCCTGGAAGAGGAGGGGACGGTGCCATCTGTAAGCTGTTGCATCCCAGAACATCCGAGCCAAACGCTGCGCTCTTTTGGCCAAGGCAACCCATCTGCTCACAGGGGAGGGCTGAGAGCAAACATTGCCCAGCCCTGTGGGGGTCCAACCACGCCAGTCAGCACCTCTGCACCCATGTGGGCATGGGGCTCCTTGGTGCTGACAGGGACATTCGCACAGCTCCTGGGAACACGTGCCATGCTGGATGCTGGCCTGCACTGCTAGACTCCCTACAGCCCTAATAGGTGTTCCCTGTAGCTGTGGGAGTCCGTTGTTTTTTGTTGGCCTAGCTTCACCTGCAGAATTGTCAGGAATGAGAATTCCACATTTGGAAATAATAACAAAAGGATAAGACTGGGCAAATAATGATGCAGGCCAGGTCACACATTCCCATTTTATTAGACTCAAACCCTCCTGAAAGAATTTCCTTGTATCTGCGTGTAATAGCTAAGTGCAAATATTTTCTAGAGGACATTCTGTTTCGCAAAATGGAGGGGCTCTGTTTCTGTGCGGGTTACATCATAAATTATCCATTATAAGTGGCAGGTTTTGCCTTTATGCTCTCTGCCTAACAGCTCTGGACCTGCCCTTGTGGCTCTGCTCAGTGAGCCAGCTCCGCAGTTCCACAGATCCATCACAAACGTTCCCCTCTGCAGGGCCAGAGAGTCGAGTCTCTGTATTACCACTCTTCACAGCTCCTGTCCTTGTCTCAGTCCCAGCTGAAAACATCCCTCTCCTCTTGTGCATATGGCTCTTCCCTACCCTCTCCCTCTGCTAGCAATTAACTCACTGGAGCATTTGTGAACCAGAACGAAAGACAACAGGGAAGATAAAAGGTTAGTCCCATTCCCCATTGTCCTGATGGGGACGATGCCACTCAGCCCAGCCTTGTGCCGATTGGCAGCGAGCAGCAGGGAAGCCCACAGAGTGTGGGCAAGGCTAAGGAAGAAAGAGTGCATTTGCTTTAGCTGCTGATGTTCTGCCAATCACATCACACATAACCATTTAGCAACACGGCTCTTGGAACCCAGCACATCAGCATTTGCTTTTACCTTGTCTTTCAAGGCATCTGTGCCATGGGGGACTGTTTTTAAAAGAGTAAAGCAAATATGGATTTGCACTTGTATGTGAACAACATGATGTGAGGTGATACACTGAGGGAATGCCATTGCCCTCGGCAGAGCCAGTATGTCCAAGGGAACAATCCTGCCTTGATTCAGAGCTGTTAATCACATTCCAGGAACCACTGCAGGTTCTGGACTTACACACCTGCTGGGAGACAGGCTTTCATCACAGACCTGTAATTAAAGGGACATGTTAATGTTGCATGCTAATAACTTGGAATGTCAATTATCCTTGGAACATCAGTTATCCTGGGAGTTCAGTGAATTTAAAAATGTAAGTATTTTGATAAAGCTCATCAGTTAACATACCAACTTTAATTTATCTCCAAATAAATCAGAAAGGTTTGATGTTTTTATGCCAAGGTATTTCTGCAGAAATGGAAAGTACCTCAGTGTAAGCCTAGAAAGTCTCAGTCACAAAACAGGCAGGTACAGCATGTCAGCACGTCAGCACGGAGCACCTTACATCTATCTCTCTGCATCTAAAGCAGTTAAAGAATTACTGAATACTTTGCACAATGAACTCTAAATATCATTACTACCCCTCAGGTTTGTTTCGTGGGGAAGATTGAGTGAAAAAAAGATGCCTGTGGCTAGACAGTGTGTTTTAATCATGTCCAGTCCTTTCCATTTGAGGTGTATGTATCAAGTATCTGTCCAAACAGGAAGGACGCACACACGGGATAGTCAGAACAGCTGAAACTCATGCAATCAAGAAGGAAAACATCTCCCAGTTGTGCGTGGGCTGGCTCTGAGGATCAGGAAATACACAGAAGACAATGCCCAGGGAGGGACAGGGCGATCTCTGCCATGGGATGTGCTTGGGCACGCTGCAGGGGTGTCACTGAGGAACAGACCACTTTGGGTCGGGGATGGAGAGAACACCGTCCCCTGCACAGGCTCAGACCTGCCCAGAAGACACCTAATCCAGATGGGAGAGGTGCAAGCAGCAGCCATGAACTGTTCTCAAGTGCGTGGCAATGTTTCACTGTCAAAAAGGCTGTGCTGGCCAGAAATGTTACTACATTATTCAGCATTGAAAAACATTTTCCACTTAAGAACAGACACAAGCTTGAAGCCAGTGTAAAAGCACCCTCTCAATCAGTGGTAACAATGGCATCATTCAGTTCTGCTGATGCTTCAGGAGAGATCAGTACTTCTGCCTGTATGGTTTTAATAAAAGCAGCCAAATAATCCCAGTATGGGCTCTCTAGAAAGCCCTGTGGAGGGTTTGTGCACTTGAAAAAGGAGCACAGGATTCATGGCAGTTGAGGTGGTACTTGTGTGAATGCAGCTGCCCTGGATGAAGATGTTCCCGGCATAAACTGAAGCAGTACAGACAGAGCTGTAGACAGACAAGCCCCTGGAGAGACCGAAGAGAATTATGGAGTGTTGAGCTAATTAGGTTCACAGCCTTAATTATTGGAGCACTACAGCTGATAATGCAAAACCAGCCTTGTAAACAAGCTTCTATTTTCAGCCACTCATGCCAACAACTTTCTTCTGAAAGCATCTGCTGCACAACTCAGACTTGTCACATCCCAAGGGCACATTCTGGAGAGTGTAAAGGAGTGTAAAGAGGTGCTCTGAAGCCCTATAATATCAGGTAATTAGAGCAAAAGAGATCTTGACAATTCCCATTTTTAAACAAATAATGAAAACATGATGGAACATTTCAAACTCATATGTGGGCTGGAACACGCATGGCTTAAATGTTTGCTTAAAAGAAACATAACATGGGAATTGGGTTTTATAGATGGCTTGCAAACCTTCAGCTTCTCTTCAGAGCATCCTCCCCAAGATCAGAGGAACAAGAGGCAGGGTCACACACAGACCCTCTGCTAAACCCAGGAGAATATAGATGGAGTCACAGCCTCACACCTTAACTGGCCCCATCCCTCTGCCCACACTAAAACTTTGTAGAGGTTCTAAAGGAGGATGAACCATCAGATCACCTTGTCTGACCTCCTGTGCATCACACACTACAGGATTTCACCCACTTATACATGTCCTGAGCCAAATAACTCAAATTTGGCTGAACTGTAGCTTCTATAAAGGCAGCCAGACTGAATATAAAGCATGACAAGACTAAGAGAAAACACCTCTTTTTTTTCCTTAGGTAGTTTATGTAGCTGGCTAAATATTTGTGTCCCAGTTCTAATTGGAATTCTTTGGTTTTGGCTTCCAGACTCTGACTCTTGTTCTGCCTCAGGTCATTAGACGAAGAGACCTTGCAGTAGATGGTGTGTTTTTTTGGTGAGACCACACAAATGAAGTCACATTTTAGTTGGTTTTTTGATACACTGAGCTGACCAAGTTTGTGAAGGCTCCTTCACCAAAAGGACCCAGTACCTCTTGGTACCCTGCGGAGTCCCGTCCACTCCACCACCTTCACTCATCCAGGTGAAACAGCAAATTGAATGTGTTCCATATCAGTCTCAAATGGTGCATGGAGAGCCCAGGGAAGAAGAAGTAAAGAGTAAAGACAACTCTCAGCAACAAGGGAAAGTCAGGGGAGCTTGGAGATGGCACCAAACTCTGTCCTGCAGAGGGCGTAAATTTCCAGTTACAGCAACACCCCAAGAGCCGTTCCTGTTCACACGTGGTCACACATCAGTGCACAGAAAACGGTCCTGGGAAAAAACCTCAGTCCATATGAAGCTCAGAAAAGGTCATCACATCACCGAGGCTGTTGTCCCACACTGCCAAAGGTACCTCCCAGAGCCACCTTCACTGAACTTAGTAATTTGAATTTTACTCAATAGCAAAAAGCATCAGATTTTAAAATTTTTTTCCTGAATGGAAAACAAAGGATCCACTTTTATATTGCTGCCCACTCAGTGAAGCATTAAATGTTTCCTGGGATAGGGTGCAAGAAATGATGTAAGGTTTTGGGAGCCTCAGACATAGGGCAGCTGGAATAACTGGAATATCATGAGCTGTCAACATGTGAACAAAGATATCAACTATGAGATGAGATTCTTGGGCATTAAAATACACGCTTCACAATTCCCAGAGCAGACAGTGATTTATGACTCACCCAATTATCCCTGTCTCATGACGGTGTATAGCAGAAACATTAATGAGGAGCTAAGGGGAGACAAAACGGACAGATCTCCACATGGATATGCATGATATGACATGGCACTCATGATATTCCGGTGCCCACCCAGGAGAACCCGGGCTGGGTTAAAGGGGGAAAGAAGTTAGAAGCGGACCAGGTCATGTATTTCTGCTGTGACTAGCAGTTTGAAGAACAGGAGAAGCCAAGATGCTGCACTTCAGTCCTGGGAGAGTGTCAGTGGCTGACCAGCCAGGCTCACATCCCCAGGATGCTGCAAACTTCAGGGCAAACCTGCTCTTTAAAGGATGATGCATTTTTTTATATCATAACTTCACCCTACCATTATAAACAGATAGGGTTAGGCAGGTTAATGAAATAGCTTGTCACTTAAGCCATGCTTAGTGCTAAACCCGAGCTCAAGGCTCTTCACCACTAACCCCACCCACCTTATATCCCAGAGAAATCATGTCAGATGAGCTGCAAGCACACTGCTCTGTCCATCTTGCACAGAAACTGGGGGGCCTGTCCCTGCCAAGGCCACACCCCAGTGATAACTGTGTCATTATAATTTCTGTGCATCTTTTATTTGACAGCACTTTCCAACTTAACTCTGGCCAACCCCCCACTTAATTGCAAGGACTTAGTCATTAAGAAAGTAACATGAATTGGCAGATTATGAGAAACATCTTTCCTGGAAAAGATTAGCCTGAGTTGCTTAATAAATAACATGATAGCAGAGAGGGTTTTTAGGATTCAGGGGTCACCAGACATTCGTTACCATCACAAAAGTTTTACAGGTTCTCTTGGACGTCCTAAAGAAGACACTTAAGAAACAGGTATGAAATCAGTTAGCCACAGAGCACCAGAGCTGTGTGCCTTCCTCATTTTAAAGCAGAGGGCAAGCACCATGCAATAAAAAGAGATTCAGGGCTGGTATTGTGTGCATCTCTTACGCAGAGTGGGTGTGAGGGCCATGGATGGAACAGACCCTGGGGTCCCAGGCACAGTTCTTCCTCAGCAGCACAGGGAGGCACTTGGGACACAAAGAAGTGATTTCAAAATCATCAGTGTCAGCAGCAACCAAACAGCAATTTAAATTTCAATCATGACTTTTAATTAAAGGAAGCACTAGTGTTACAATGAGGACCTCATACAGCCAAAGCATAAAAGGCGTCTGCCTCCACACTGCTTGAACAGAAACTGTTCCTTCAGACACCAGGAGGCACCAGCATCCTGACAGGGACGAACTTCTTGTAGGTGATGCTTGCAGAGCACAAATGGATACCTAGGAGTTAGCTTTCTCCAGCTGAGCAAGCACAGCTTTGCCCTAAGCATGAGGTTTCTATTTGCATGTAGCCTCCCATATCCCTTCATTTTCTCCCAGGCTTTCTGGTGCATTAATATCTCCACTAGCTGTCATCTTTTTGCCCTCTATAATGCCGCCAAAGACTTGTACTTGTCTGCCACTCATTAAGCTACTTGAAGTAAAACCTTGCTTTTTCTCTTCAGGATATGATACCCCCACCATCATGTGTGCATCATAATCCAGGGGAACTGGAGCAGCTCCCACGTGCCCAAGCAGCCCCTAGCTATTACTGCAACCACCAGCCTCAAGACTCCTCTTCCTATCATTATCATCCCAAATACCGTCACACCTAAACTGCCCCAGGATGAACACTCTTCTGCGTATGATGCCCAGCTTATTTCTGAGCATATAAAGTTTCACGTCTGTCTCTAGTCAGCTTCACTCTGAGGCACTCGGATGCTGAGCAAGCCCAAGCCTGCACATGTGCTGGGATGAGAGATGCACCGTGGCAGCTAAATCCCTAGGGTGCACACAGTCCATTTGTCTTTTCTCGCAGCGAGCTGAAGTGAGAACATGCCATAACACCTAGTGCTATTCTCCTCCTCATCTCTTCTACCACCCTGTTCATTCAGTGAGAGAAACCCCTCCCAAGGACAGAAACCCATGGGAGCTCATGTCCCAGCCCTAACACAGGCTGCATTAAACTATCTGTTCATAGATTCTGTCAGTGGGAGTAGGACTCCTTCAGTGCCTGAGGAGGGGCTACCAGAGAACTGTGCTCCCATGTCGAGAGTCGACAATCCAAAGAGCACGAAACCAAATGGTACTGAAGCTGCTGGCACTGAATTACAATGTTGGAGGCTCTCTTCCCTCAGAAGTCAGTTCAGGGAACACATGCCATGGAGGGGTCCCCATCCCCAGGCACCCCCAAGTTTCACAGCCATGCAGACAGGCAGGAGGCAGCACTAATGCCACCGGGTGCCAAAGCACATGGCGCTGCTCCAAGGCTACGAGAGCCACCAGCGTGGATCTGCTCTCCAAGGTCTCAGTAAGCATTTCTGCAAAGCATAAACTCCTTAAACCTCATGTTTCTGGAACTTAAATCTGCCATTTTAAAGCAGCTTAAATGTGATGGGAACACTAATAAAAAGACCATCCACCAGCCCTGCTGCTGCAAAACAGCTGGCTTTGAAGCTGGCTAATTCACTTAGCAGGAGCTCAGCCTTGCAGTGCTCTTGAACAAGGACAGAGGGACTGCAGGAGCACCACTAACAGCAAAACATACCTAGGTTGTTTCTATATACTGCTCAGGGCACTAACAAGTTCAGCAAGGAGAAAAGCACATGTACTTTCCTGCTACAAAGGCAATGCAAGCAGCCCAAGTGCATGAGGTAACTCACACATGAGCTTTTTAAAGCAGTGGCTGTGACCATTTCTGGGGTTTGGGACATGATTGCCCCAAGGGAACACATGGCTGCGTGACACACAGCATTTCTCTGGGATTCACACTCTCTAGAATTCACTGAAGCTAAAGCTTTTATTACATTTTCACTGTGTTTCAGGGCTGGTAATTTTATGGACATTAATAACACTTAGAGTTAAGTAAGATGTGCCTATGAAAAGGTAATCAAATGTCATGCATGAATCAGGAAACCACTAGTGGTTCATTCAAAGAGGGCTGAGGAAACGGCAAAATAATTATCTTTGAAAGGAAAGAAGAGATGCACTTAAATATTAGCAATTAGCAATATGTACCTACATATCGAGAAACCTTACATCAGTAAATTAAACAAGGGTGGCAGGCACAGCTAGCTCACAGGTGGGCTTCTGCTGGGGCTAAGACACCCTGTGTCCAGATTACAGGCTGAAAATGAAAGAGGGGATGGATATGACCTAAATTAGGCATCACCACCTTGGTGATGGAGGCATTCCTGAGCTGACACAGCAGATGATTCAATTATGCAGCTACACAGTCCTGGGCTGAGAAGAGAAAATCACAGCAAGGAGGAGACTGGAGGCCAGGAGTGGGGAGGAGACGCAGCTGGTGCTGCCGAAGGCCGGCTGCGCTGTGCTCACAAGAAGGTCCTGCTGATCTTCTGCCACAGCCACTCCGTGACAGTGATTGGGTGTGGGTGGTGACAGCAGCACTGCTTGCTCTCAGCCAGGAGCCTGTCTGCTCCTGCCCCACAGAGGGGTCAGCAGGATGCTGTGGGACAAGGCGTCTGGAGACACAGCCACCAAACACCTTCGGGTGGCATGGGGTTGGTGTACATGGTGCCCATGCACATGGTTTTCAGTGAAGAGTTTTCCTGAAAGGTTAGTGAGCCTCCAGCACCATCCAAGGAACACAACAGTGACCTGTGTGGCTGTGGCAGGGTATGTTACTGCAGTCAGGATGCATTTCTGCACCCCATGTGGTGACACTGGGCTCCTTTTGTAATTGCACATTTTCCTGCACTGCACTGGAATCCTGAGCTGGAAGTGGAAAGGAAAGAGATGCCACAGCACCGGTTGGGCACAGACTTTGATCACAGGGAAGGAAGGGCAGGTTGGGACATTTATGCGGGAAACAAATCCCCAAGAACCACCTCATTGCAGTGTAAGGAACAGCCTTTTTTTCCTCTGAGCTCCACACAGACTGCCAGGGAAAAAGACCCAAAAAGTAACCCCCAGAAAAAGCATAAACTCTGGCAAATTAAATGTAAGAGCATAATAAAGCAAATCAAAAAGATTTTAAGAAACAACTTACTAAAGCCTTTAAAACTAATAAAAGCTTTTTTCAAACACATCAAAAGGAGGAAGGCTGCCAGAGAGTCTGTAGAGCCAGAAGATGGCTGAGGCAAAAAGATAAGACTACAGCAGAAAAGTTAAATTAATTCTTGGCATGTGTACGAAACAGCTTAAGAAGGTTCCCACAGCAGAGCCTTGCTTTATGTGGGATGAGCCAGAGGAATGTCTCCAGCCGCAGCACCAGCCACAGAGGTGCAGAGACAGGGGCTCGCGGAGCTGAGCAGGACAGGGGAGCTTTGGTCCCTGCTCATCACTGCAAAGGGAGCACCAGTGCCCGGAAATCATAAAGGTGGAAATATCGACTCACGCAGCCCGTGCAGCTTCCCTCCCACCATATGTAATTAGGCAGAGGGGCTCATTAGCAGAAGGGCTCTGAGGGTGGTACAAGGCTGGATGGACTCCCTGGACTCTGAGATGAATGAGTAGGAAGAAATGCACCATCAGCTTTAGGTGATGCACTGGCAATTCCACAGCTCTCCTGCCCAGGCTCTCTGTTAAAGGCAAGAGATGTAGGAGATCCCTCTGAGGGACTGAGAAGCAGTCCCTAGAAGGAGGGAAGGCTGAAGGTGGACACCCAAATGAGACTTGCCATCACCCTCATTATTGCTTTAAGCCTGTTATTTCGGAAAATGTCCCAGTAATTAGGATTTATAGTGCAACTTATAATTAAAGGATGACAACAGAGAGAGAGAGAGGGTGGTGCTGCCAGTCTTTTGAGGGTTTAGGAAAATTTTGCTTGCCAGAGAAGTCAAGGTCTGTGCCTACAGCCTCCCTGGAAATGCTTGGTCATAATGCAACCTGAAGCACCAGCAGCTGGGCAATGCATCGATTCAGGTTCCAGGCTGCTTCCAGCACAGATTTCACCCGATTTGGTACCAAGCGTATTCTGCCATCATCACTCACACGGCTGTGAAGACAAACCACAGTACCCCAGATGGTGAAATTAGGACCAAAGTGCTTATCCTGAGCAACACTTTCTTAACCTCCCGGGGTGCCTCCCAGGAGAGCCTGCTGCACTGCTGTCTGTGACAGGGCTGTATTATTGAGGCTAATATGGTTTTCATGGAGAGAAAAAGAACACAAATACAGGAGTGGTGGGAAAACTGGGAGGTTGGAGGTGGAAATGTA
>VZRQ01006157.1:679798-716984 GCA_013397975.1 Machaerirhynchus nigripectus | reverse complement strand
TTTTTTTTAGTCTAGACTGCTCTGAGCACGGCACAAGCCTCTTCCTCTCAACACCTGCTTGCCCCTCTGCATTTTCCAGCCTCAGTTTTTTCACCACTGGACCTTCCCAATGGATCAGAGGCATGTCCCGATCCGTTTCTCAAACTTACAAAAATGGATTTAGCCTACCAGGGCACGTGGAGCCTCCTGGATAAGAGGGTTCTGCATAGCCACCATGGTCCTCTGACACCTTCAAGACACCTGGCACCTAAGGGAGCTCTGTAGACAAAAACCCAGGAAGCCCAGCACCTGGAGGTTGATATTTTCTATATTTGAGCCTAATTGCCACATACAGCACACTGGAAAATTTCAAAATTTCACCAAAATAAAGAGCCTGCTGATTATATGTTCACATATTTAGTCTGAAAAAAAAAAATTAAGTCTCACTTTTGTATTCACTTTGATTTCCTTGGGACAGGAAATGCAGGCTTTCAATCTGGCTTCAGCAAGGGGAAATTTGCAGATGAATGGAAGATGGCTTTGCTCCTAGAAATGCTGGCATAATGACTCTGCAGTGAGATACCAAAGAACTTCAAGCTATTCAATTTATTCTAGTGACAGATAGCATGCCAATCAACTCTTAAGCACCAGAATATGTTAAAAAGACTTCTTTTTTTTTTAATTATACGTTGCATTTTAATTTGTCAAAGCCAGGGCAGTTTTTAGAGACAGAATGAAGCAAGACAAATGTATGCACTAGAAATAAGCCTCCTTTTTATACATACATACAGTGAAGGCAGTTAATCATTGGAACAATTTATCTGCATTGTGGATGATTCTCCATCACATGTTATCTTTTTAAGGCAAGAATAGAAAATTTTATTAAAATCTGCTCTGGTTCAATCAGAAGCTGTGAGTTTTAAGCAGAAATTTCTAAATAAGATTTTTTGTTCAATGTTATTACGCAAAACAGACAAGATTATTATATTAGTGCCTACTGACCTTAACAGTCAAGACTGATTGTAATGAGAGAGGTTTCCCATTAAAAGAAATTATATTAAGGGCATTAAATTGTATTTCTTTGAATCACTCTGAAAATTTTTGCTTTGATATAGATATTCTTATTCAGGCAGTGTTTATTTAGATATCAAAAGGTACTAAAACTATTCATGGGACTTTTCGTTAACAAGTATTTAATATAGCACAATAGACTTACTGAAGCACGTAAAATATCTGAAGTATATTAGAAGTTTAAACCTTGTAAAACTATGGATTACCAACCCGGTGTTATGAATGCATTTGGGGATTTGATGGGATGTTGCAGGATATTAATTTCCACCCCCTCTCCATCACAGCAGCAGGGTGAAGGGAAAGCTCCTCCAGTCCCTCTGGCAACTGAGGCAACATATTAGAGCCCAGTAATGAACTTCTGCTGGACTTGCTGAGGTCTGGATGCATGAAGGTCCTTCTCCTCTGGTTCACACATGTCCTCCACTAATACAAACAACCCCTGACGAGAGAGAACACTGAACTTTGAGTCAGAACTAAAATAGGTAGAATAGTCAAGTATTAAATTAAACAGAACTCTGGATCAAACTTTTCCACATTAGATTGAGCTCCAGCCCGTGCACACCACTCAACCTCTTTTAGACAACACAGACACAATCAGATCTGATTCATATTCCAGCCAAGGATCAGCTCTTAATTCCCTTAAACGAAATCCAGACACAAGGTGCCACATGTTCCTAGGCTTTGTGGATCCTTAAATATTTTCCTTCTTCGTGTACACGCTTGGGACACCCGAGTACGCACCACCCCGGAGCAGGCAGATACACAAAGGTGGCTTTTGGCCAGGCGTGCTCCTCTGCAGCAAGACACAGAAAGACTCTGCCTAGTTCTTGCTCAGCTAAAACCTACTGCTATTTGAACTGGCCATGAACAGCCCAGAATAGCAATGAAAAATCAGGCATTGCCCACAGAAGCCAAACTTGTAGTGGACTCTCATGCTCCCAGGTGTGCTTCTGCGCCAGCCGTGTTGTAACACCTTACACCAATGCATGGCCACTGCACTGGTAACAAAAAACTGCCCAGCACCCAAGGGAAATACATATTTTTTTAACCAATCAATCTACAACTAAATTTTCCAGTGCTTCAGCCCAGCTGTGTCATATTCAAAGCTTTTATCTATCTGTGAAGCAATAGAGCTGGCTGGTGAAGAGCTATCAATTCATGCTGTTTTCTTAATTTCCAAGCTCTTCCAGTAGTTTATATCTGTGCTGGGCCAGGAAGGAGGAGTTAAACCTGGACTAGTCCAGATCAGTAACTTCAGCTTTTCACATCACTCTCACCCTAGTGGTGGGGAGGGCTGCATACCCTCACCCACTGATCTCCCTTCTTCTCAGCTGTCTTCATTAACAAATGTTTACATGCCACAGGGAATCAGCAATGGATATGTGCTTGTTTGAAACCCTTCTAAACTAAATTGGAATGGAAGGAATGAAATAAGATAATGAAATGATTGAACAACACTGGACTCGGCACTTAAGGCTTTCTGCATGATTTCTCTTCCCAGTTTGACAGAGAACTAGCTGTATTTATTTCTTTGAATAGAATTTTTTCACCTATTTTGTAATTATTTCATCCAAACCAAGTGTCCTTGGTTTGCTTTAGAGACAAATACTACCTCACAGTCGAAATATATCAGAGCTACTACTACCTTCCCAAATCAATGGCTGTCAAAAAGGAAAACAAATTTGTTCTTGACTGGCCTAGGTTAAACCAATGTTTCTTGTCATCTTATCATCCTGGAAGTGGTTTTAAATTGGCTCATAATTTGTTCTAGTGTCTTCCCCATTATCAAAGTGAAAATGACTGGTTTATAGCTACCCATGTCTCCCATCTTAGAGAAAAAGGATTATGCTTGTTGTGCTCCTTTTGCCAGGGCAAAACTCGTCCTCTATGGGCTGCTAAAGGTGGCTTAATTATCTACATACACTTCAAAACTGACCCTTTGATATCAAGGGCACAGGAGACCTGTGGAAGCAGTTTCTGGATAAGCAATTTCACTGTCACCATCGGGTGCCACCATGAGCAGAGCCAGATCAGTGCCAGCAACGACAGCGTGGCTTCAGGCTAAGGGTCTGCAAGTGTGGGCTCACCAGCAGTTGTTTACATGTGTTTGTCTGAAGTTAGGAAATGAAAAAAAAAGAAGGAAAAAGGAAAGACCAAGAGAAAATGAGCATTTTAATTTCCCAATAAAATCTATGCCACAGTATGAGTCATTGTTTGCTTTTTTACGCTAGTTGGGAAAGTCCTTCTGGTTTTAATAACTAATACTGCTGAGTTCAATAAAAAGTACTTAATTTAATTTAATCCAAATCCTGATTAATGCCAGCTTCCCCTGGAATTTTATCTTTGTTTTAATTTGAGTCACTATGTTAAGGGGAAAAAAAGTCAGAAGGGGTAGAAGTCAATTAGTTCCTGTGCCTGTTTCTGGGCAAAACACTGGAAAATGGAAGATTGACAGGTATGGTCTGAAAGTCTATTTTTCCCTATTCCTTGGGCTGACTTTTCCGTAAGAATGTAATGTTTGCTTAGTCTTAAAAAAGGAAGCTTAACGGCTCACAGCTCGGTTTGGAAAATAAAATATTCCAGGGCCAATTAGGATCAGATTTCTTTGCTGGAAGTATATTGCTTTTAATGTGTTAATATTCAAGAGATATGCTACTGTTTAATTGGACACAGAGAGCCCTTAAAGCTTGAGAGCTCTAACATGAAAACAGCCAGCCTCAGTCGTGGGCTCTGGAGTGGCTACAGAAGGAAATAATCTGGGATAAAACCTCCGATAAGAGGTTTTTGTCCTTTCTCTACAATTGTCTGCACGTATGTTTATTCAGATTCATATCTTATACAAATAACCAGCACTAACAGATTTTTTTAGGCTGGAAAGTTGAACATTCAAAAATCTAGAGTAGACGAGCTGCTGATACTGGAGTTCAACACCCTCTGTGGCTGCAGGGGGATTGGCTCTGCCCAGCATCACACAGGAATCCTGTGACAGCGCCAGGGTTAGGATCCAGTTCTCCCACATCCCTCACCAGTGCCTTAACTACAAGTAAACATTCCCTCTCTTTTGCAGTCCTCTATCTTACTCTGTTCAAGGAGTAAGCCAAGGTCCTGCCAAGCCAATAGTTTTTAATTACGTGATCGCATACTCTTGTAATGCATATATGCAAGGGAAGTGAATTAAGGGTGCAAGGGCCTGGGTATTTTCCATTTTATGTAAGACTGGTTTCTGCAAATTTACAGGGAAGGTTTTGGATATGTTGTCTATGATGACCTTTCGTTACAGTAACAAGAGAAATAGAAATGAAATTATGCAAACATAGAGGACTACTTGCAAAAGTCTGCAGAACAGCCTTAACTCAGAATCTTAAAGGAGCAACATTGACCTCCGTCTCTTTAGCAAACAGCAGCTTCTGGGAGCAGACGGCTGGAGCAGTAATTACATAACAGGCGCTTCACTACATATGGGCTTTAAGTGTTTTTTCCCTTCCAGTAGCCAGGGATGCTGGGAATTAGCAAGTCTGAGCCCTTTGTTGTGCTGGAAGCATTCGGCAGCACTCTGGCATAGGCAGGCACTGCACGCTCATTCTCATATGCTGCTTGAACAAGAACTAAGATTTTTTGTGTGCTAGAGACCGGCAAAAGTACGAGCAAATGTTGCAAAGAGAGACAGGGAAACACTTTTCTGGATTTACTTGCTCCCATCTCATCCCATCTTCCCAAGTCATCAAGACAAAGGAAGGGGCACAGATATCATCTCCTTCTCCCTCTGGAGCCCCAGTTCCAGCCCTCATCCTCCCCCTGCTAAGGTGAGCACAAAGAAGAAACAGACGAGATACACAGGCAAAGAAAAGGGCCACCAAAATGGATGAAGGAACTAAAATTTCAGTAACTATCTTTTCAAGAAAAAAAATTTCAAAGGAGAAATGAAAACCATGTCAGTAGAGAAGTGCACAGATTAGTTAACCAAGCTCATTACTCAGAGGGGGGACTCATGGGAAGGGGGACTACCACCACCATCAGCCTGGCTACACAAAACCCAGAGTGAACCATCTGCACTCTGCAGATCCCTAGAGTGACTCGAGCTTTCCTGCTCACACCGGCAATCATGGGAAAGGGATTCCAGGCACTCCCCCTGTACCTTATAGGAAATTAATTCCCTGTGGTTGTTGGGTAACTCTTCTCTGATAAAAATTAAACAAACAAATGTAATAAAGAGTTTTATTCAGAATAGAGGCAAATTTACTAGTAATGGCAGCATTAAGGTCCTAAAAGGGTACTGAATTACAGAGCAGTAAAGCCACAGAAAACGGCCTCTAGTTCTAAAATAACTACAGGTGCTAAAATGAGGAGGACAAAATTACCAGCCTGTTCCCAGTGTTGGCCTGCAAATACTCAACACGACATGAAAAATGAATAGCAAATGATTGGCTTTATATTAAGAAAAAGTTGTTTGAATATATTAAATGTGTTTCATTGTGCAATTTCTATATTTGCTCTGCTCCCCAAACCAGAATTATTCACCTAATGGATAGATTAATGAGATGACACTAAGCAGAGGAGGAAGGTCGTCTATAATCAGAGCACTTGCAGATAGTGTTTATAAAAGCTATTTAACAACACCAAGGATGAGTACACTGCACTTACAGCTAAACGCTTCTAGGAGGGGATGAACACCTGCACTGCTCAGCATGCACAAGGGCTTTAAACCAAGCCAAATCTGCCTTCGTGTGAAGGATGGCAATTCTGGATGACAGAGAATGAGATTTCCTGTCAACTGACCTCCCACCTCCCAGGCGAAGGGAAGTCGAGCCAGGCATTGGTAGCATCACTGTTCAATTTGAAAGAGCACATGTTCCTTGCCTGGAAATGTAAAATTTGGATTCAACGTGCTAGCTGCCTGTGCAGCCATGTGAGGCAGTATAATGGCACATGAAAGAAAAGGTCAAATTTACTAAGTGTTGAGGAGGTGTCATCAAGAGTCACATATTACTTCAAGATGTGTTTTCAGCAGCAGAGCCCGCATGAGCCCCTCCCACACAGAAATCTCTTCTGCCCACTGGGAGTTGGAGAATTCCTCCCAGCTTGGGTGGAAGTTGCTGATCTGCACAGGCTGGCAGAAGATCCGTCTCTTTTTCTGGCTCCATTCTTCCCTAAAGTGCCACAATATGCAACCAATCTGACGGGAACGAGCCTCTGGCAAACCCCCGTGCTTCTTTCTTTCCCATTAAAGAACTCTGCATGTTACCTACAGCAATTAGGCTTTTGCAGAGCAGTGATTGTATCCCACATCATCCAAGGACCTGCTTTCACCTCTCTCAGCTTTCATTTTCTTCAACTTGAGTTATCAGTTTCCTTTCACCAGAGGTAGCAGCCAGGGATGGGGGAGGCAGATTTTTACCTCTCTCCAGACCCTGCAGAAATGCTCCAAACATTTTCAACCTGTTTGGTTCCTGACTCATTAACACACTTCCCTGTCTCTGTATTTTCCATTGAGGAGCAGAGCGCCGGTGGGAATTGCCTGCCCAGGCTCAGGAAGCAGCACTGGCTCCACACAGCATGACACCTCTTCCTCAGGGCTGTCTTCCTCACTGCCATTCCCCCTCTCTTCTTTCCAGATAAAACCTCCACCAGCACAACTGTCAGCAGCAAGAACAATGTGCTAAGGCAAGCACCGAGGCAAACAAAGAAGCCATCAGGCTCTCTGTGGAGTAAACATGAGCTGAAATCCAGAGTCACATAAATCCCGTGGATACATGCAGTTCTGAGGGGAGAGGAGGAAAAGGCGGGACTCATTTTTCTTGCACCAGTCCTGGAGGCCCCTTCCTGAGATCAGAGGAACTCATCCAGAGGCACCGGTGACGCACTGCCTGGTTTGACCGAGGGCAAGGAGCTGGTTAGGAAGATGACCCTGGGATATTTGTGCAGATATGTGCTCCTCGGCTCCTTCAGGACAGTTTTCAGCCTCATGACCAGTTACTCTTCCGCAGTGGGAGAGCTGCAGCCAAAATGCAAAGCCCCTCTGTTTAATCCACCTCTTACAGAAGGTGGGTTTTGCTTCTCATTCAGACTGTACATCGCAGGCCACTTCTCAGGGCAGATCTGCAGCTCCAGACCACAGTGGTGAGATTCAGGAGAGATGAGGGGTTGACCTGAAGAGGTCTGGTTGACTCTTCACAGTGTACGAGTCCCCTAAAGATTTCATGGCAAGGCAGTTGGAGCTAGATGATCTTTAAGGTCCCTTCCAACCCAAACCGTTCTATGATTCTATGATACATGGGCTAAATACCCCAACATATAAAGTAACTTAGATGGTAGCAGCTCTTGTCATAAATTGCAGGACATGGAAACAGGAGATAGACACAAGCTAGTGCATCAGTACAGCTGTGACAGTGACGCAGGGCCAACTTGTGGGAGTCCCACATGAGCATGGCACAGGATGTGAAAAACCTGGGGTAATGTATTAGTATCAAGATTTAAAAGCACAAGCATTTTCAAGCCTTGAAGTGAAGCCAGCATTTTCAGAAGACTAAATGCATTAGTGATATCAGATGAAGCATCCGACTCAGAATATTCTGTGATTCTGTGAAATGTTCACTGAGAGGGGTGGAAACTGGAGTTGGCTGGGCATATTGAAGAACAACTCCAGTGCCCAAGTTTCCAGTAAGTTAATGTGCTTTGCATTATGTATTCTCAAGTTCAGCTTGGGAATTTTGCGTTATTTGGGTGTTGAAGGATCTTTGAGCTTTACACAAACAGTAACACAGATATTTCAGTATTAAACTCCCATTCAATTTTCTGATAATCTCTGCCTGGCAAAAAATAGCAGCCAAAATAAAAATATAATTGCAGCAAGATGCTGAAACAGTGAACAGCAGTTATTTCTTAATTCAGCAGCCTCACATTTTATGTGCATATCTGAACTTAACATCCATGAGCACTGTGTGTTAGTTTAACCTATTTTGCAAAGCTCAGGAGAAAAGAGTAATTTAGCTCTTTTACAAGTCTCCCCAGTGGTTGAATACGCTTTGCTTCAACAAAGACATAGCAGGTAATCCAGGAAATTGCAAGAAAAAAAGACACTAAGGCAGTGCCATGTGTGATGTTTCTGATACCTACAGAGATAAGGTGACTTACAAACTTTCCCATCATGAAACAGATATAGAAAGAAAAGCATTTTTTCGGTTATGTAGGAAGCAAACAACTGAAAATAGTGTTCCTAAGTGTACTTGTTAGTACAAGGCTAGGGGAGTTTTTAAAATTTTCTTAAATAGCAGTTGAGAGTGGTTTTGTTCAAACCCAGTAAAGTGTTTGAATCCCAATATAAAAATCTGTGCTACCTCCCTGCAAGGACTTACTGGATCACCAGTCAAACCAGCTCTGGTATTCATGCATCTGAGCTGTGCTGAAGGTATAGGACATTTGCTTCCAGAGACTTTTCAGACTCCCCCATCTCTTCTAGGTTTTCACATCTCTACCTGTAAGCTTGGAAAATCATTTTTTCCCTCTATTTATTTGAAACTGAACTGTGCATATTTACATCCACGATCACTTTGCTCGTGCAAGCGGAAGTGCCACCCATCTTGTTCCCGGCACTTGGGACTTAGGGACTGGCTTATCCGGCTGCCTGATGACAGACACAAGGCTCCCAGTCCAGCCTCCCCCTACTTCCCACTGCAGCCTCCCCAAACTGCACCAGGGCAACACAGGCTGGGCAACAACACAAGTGCCAGTGGCAAGTGCTGAAAGAACAAGAGTCACCCTCTCACCAAGACTGGGAATGTTGATGTACCCAGTGCACTTTGAGTAGTACTGTCTATCTGTACACACAGGATGGCATAAATTCCCCAAACTGCTCCAGACAGGTGACCAGGTGTACAAGAAACCATAGTGGTCATCCTATATAGCCAGACACAGTTGAAAAGGGAGTATCCCACATCCCTCATTTCTTTCCAAGAAGTTAAGAGACTCCTAATTAGAGGACAAGAACAGAAGACGCTCAAAGTGCATATGGATAGCATATTTTGAAGAATTTGGTGCTGGTACATAACCTGATTTTTTCCCTTCCTTTATGTAGATGTACATTGATAGAGTAGTCAACCTTCAAATCCCCCTTCCAGGGACAGCCACATCCCAGGGAATAACTCCAGAGACTTTACAAGGGCAAATCCTGGAGGGCTGCTGTGCCAAGTGCTGTATCATGCCTGGAAAAATGATACAACAGACCAGCTCTTGGCAAAGACATGAAAGGCCCTCCAGGCTACTCAGCAAAACACACTGACAAATGTTTCTCAGAGGCACCACTGGGTACCTGAGCATTGGACATCACACAGAATAACAACCAGTTATTCAACCTTGGAGTGCTCATGAGTCCTGACACCACTCACCCTTCTGTGCAGCATCCCTGCTGCTCATGTTGAGGGACCTGGGAAGCTTTGCCATGGAGGCAGAGAAGGGAAGGTGTTTCCCAAATGTCATTTTATGTAAATATCATAGAAGTTTCCCCAGAGACTACAGGAGGGGTAGAAGGTGGCTCATTGCATACACAATACGGTGATGCTGCAAACACACAGCAACTCTGATGCACCAGATGTGCTCTTTGCATATCCAGATGTGCTCCCGTTTGAAGTCTCTAGTATTCCTCAGCTGCACTTGTGACTCATCAGCACACATGCCAGAGTAGCTCCCAAGCCGTGAGATCCCCATGGCACACTTGGGCGACACATGCTGAGGGATTTCTCAGGCACCTATGGAGTGACTCTATCCTCCCAGGGAGCAGAGCACCCTTCCTGCTGGTGCACAAAGGCACCATGTCTCTCATGGGGCAGTATTTAAGGACAAGAGTAGTTCTGCTTTATCCTACCAAGATCAAAGCCAAAAGCAGTGTATTACAGTATGGAGAGTTATATAGAATTAGCATAATGGATGCACAGACTGCCTGAAACTGAGATCCGTGATTTGCTGTTAGCTGATTTCTTCCCCATGGTATCACCCAGTCATTCAGGTTGAGAATGGGTTGTAGCCAAAAATCCTTTGCCAGAACGTGCTCTGAAGAAATAACCTCAGTTTGGAATACAGCCTGTGAATATCTGCTCACTCAGTTCCAGCAAAACACTGAAGGGAAGCGAATCTTCAAATAATTTCTGTTCTCTCCTACTCTTTTTCCGATTGCTCAGTTTGGAGATGGTAACATACAACTTCCACTATTTCTCTCCTCTTCTGTCATCTGCTCAGGAGCCTACTCTCTGCTCACTCACAGTAACACTGATGTTCACACTTCCATCCAGAAAGCCTGGTGTTCACATCTCCATGTGGAAGAGGAAGGATTGCTTGTTTCAGCCCAAAATTTTTGCTGTGTGTTTCTGTTCTTCCTGATTTACCTTTCCAGTTTAGACAACTCCACTAATGCATTAAGCTTCCCATCAATTTCCATAGGATTCAAGAAACAGTTACCCTCTAGCAACCAATACATCTTCAGCTGTGTGCTGAGGTCAGGCACCAGGCCAGCAGAATAAACACATTAGGGAGGGGGAGCTGAACCCTGCCCACACCCAGCAGGTACCCCAGCAGGGTTTTGGGATGGGTTTTGGGCTTCCATTCTATGCTTGGGCCAGCCATGGAAGGTCAGCAGGGAGATGATGCCCCCCAATAAGCCAGGGAGTGAAGAACAAAAGCCAGGTGCCCACCGTCTTCCAGCAAGCTGGGTTACATGAAGCACCTATGCCTTTCATTCATGATGCCGCTACTCAGCTCCTGGTGGGAGCTTGGAGGGGTTTTGCCATTTGGCCAAGCACAAAGCCAGAAGGACAGGGGCAAGCAGGAGGATGCATGAGTGAGCAACATCCCTGCTTGTCCCACAGTCTGCAGTGAGTCATCAGTCATGAACTGCACCATATTTCCTAGTGACAATTCTGCTGGTGAAATGCTCCTGACTCTGGAAGCCTTAGCACAGGTCTCACAGTATGTTAATCCCACCACATAGATCTGAGTAGCATATAAACACCATCATCTTCACCACCGCTTGGCACATCATAAATACAACTGCTTGAAGCTGGCTGTTGGACACTCGTCCAAGCAATGGTGCTGTAAATTCAGAGGGCAGGAGAGTCTGCACAGGAACAGCCCAGGAGAGAGCAGGAGACAGCTGTTTCATTTCTACTTCTTACAGGAAAATATTTCCATGAAGTGTAATGTTTGGAAAATGTCTAACAACCCAGTTCATGCTTTCTACAGATTATGTGGACTTAGCATTTCTGTTGTCTATACTGGGGTAGATGAATAGAGAGATAAAAGGAGGCATGAAAATATAAGACAGTTGGAATGCAGGAGAATCTACAGAATGTGCGAAAAATGTAGGAAAAACTAAATAAAAGAGGAAAAGACAAATGAGATATTGTCAAGGCAGCCAGTGAAGCAGCAGGGTCCCGGTTCAGAGGTGGAATCATTAAACGACAAGTGAGGCAGCTCTTACGAAAAGCCTACATGATTTTTTAACCCTGGAATTCACTAGGGGGAGTGTGTGGTCGAGGGTGAATGCCAGAATAAATCTGTTTTCCAGAAGAAAAAGGGAATGTATTGGGAATTCAGTCACCCCAGAACAGGGGCTCAGGGAATGAGGCGGCTTAGGCTGGGCCCACACCCAGGACATGTCACCCAGCAGCTGGGAAGGGAAGGTGGGAGGCATCCACCCTGCATCATACCCAGCAGTGGCTTTGGGAGAGCAGATTCGCTCGCTTCCAGAGGGAGGACTAAATACCATGGTCCTGTAAGGGACAAGCAAAAAAAAAAAAATGCCACAGAGAAAAATCTGGTGAATTTGCTTGTGTTTTACCTGGGGAAAACTATTAAACCTTCCTCCCTTTCCTTTTCCAGCTTGTCACAAAAATCTGGGATCCTGATCTGGAAAAGCCACAGTGCCAACACAGCAGCTCACACGCCAGTTACAGCCCTTCCACATCCCAAGGGCAAGTGAGCAGCACGTCAGACAAACGTTGGAGTAACCCTGTCCCACCCTCTGCTCTTCTCTGCTGCAAAGAAGAATGGGAAGATACAGATCCCCATGAAGACCTGGGCTGAAAGGGGATTGAGGAGCCCAGCAAGGAAGCACAAAGATCAGGCAGGAAAAGGAGTTGCCTCAAAGCAAGACCACAACACAAAGGGCCTTCCTACTGATCCTGATGGAAAATAGTCCCATGTAGGAAGGGATTGTAAAGGACTAGGACAGGCTGGCAGGAATTTCCCAAGTATGCATGCTTGTACAGGGCAGCCTGTGTATGTGCAACAAACCTAATCCTAAACCTCTGCGGACATACCTGGACACACACACCAACTCCTCTCCTTGAGATCTTGCGTTTCCTTCAAGTGCACGAAAAGCAATTGCACCACACGTGTACAGCTGCCCATCCAAAACTCCCTGAGTGTCCAATCCCTTGCACATAAAAGTATCAGTGATTTCCAGGCAAGAAAAAACTCAAGACTCCTATGCATGGGGGCATATCCTACATTTCCAGACATCTGGCAGCCCCTCAGGATTCCTGCATCTGTGGACACATCTGGGCTTCCCAGACACGGGGCAGTGGAGAGTTTCTGTGCACGCACAGCAGCATGCGAGGCCAGGAGACACATGAATTCCCCCAAGTCTGGCTAGATAGTGACAGACAAGAGAACACATCTGGGAAACCTGGATAGTTGGTCATGTGAAGAGCAGACTAGCCCAGGAGATGCCGCCAGCAGAGGAAGCTGGTGGCACCAGAGATGAAAGACAGGCAGGGCAGCTTGGGTTCTTTTCCTCACACCTTCTACTTGAGGGCAAACTGGCACTTGCATCTCTTGGGGACAGGAATGCAAAACTTGTGCTGCTTCTGGACTGTCCTGTCCTCAGAAGGAGAAACACGAGGCATGGAGCTACTCCCAGTCCCTGTGGGGCTGCCAGAAATAACACAAACCTAACGTCTCACACCAGCTGGCAGAGAGGACTAATCTGGCTTCAGGAACTGCTTGAAAGAGAGCCAAGCCTCCCATCCAGTTCTCATGGCCCCCTCCACCTCCCTCCAGACCCAGTTCCTTTTCTGGCATGATGGTATCCTCAACGCTCAGCTGACAGCAAGCTGCTCCTCGCTAACCGCTCTGCCGACCCACCCTGCCGCGTGTTCCTTGGTGGGGCTCCTCTGTGCTTTTTCCATCCTGGACACAGAACAACTGGCCCTGGCTCTGTGGTGGCCAGACAGAGGGTGGTGGGGTAGTGGACATGGCAGGAAACCCCATCTGCCTCTCCATCCTGGTCCCTGCCATTGCTGCTGCACCTCTTCCCTTGAATTAGGCATCTCAAGAGATTCCCTGCCTGTGAACCTGCATTTCTCTCCCTTCTATCAACAGCCTGCATCTCTTTTGAACCTCCAGCTCCAAGGTCTGCGCTCCTCTGTAGAAGAGGAGCTTGGTCATATTTTGAAATAATTTTTAAAAAATCTTTTAAAAATGCAATATAATTACCAGAGCACATGTATCAGCAACATAACAACTAGATCCGTCTGCATTTACAACAGGGGTGCTGAGACACTGGCACAGTTTGCCCAGAGACGTTGTGGATGTCCCGTCCCCCCCAAGAAGTGTTCAGGGCCAGGTTGGATGGGGCTCTGAGCAACCTGGTTTAGTGCAAAGTGTCCCTGCCCATGACAGGTGGATTGGGCAAGTTGGGCAAGATGACCTTTAAAAGGTCCATTCCAACCTAAACCATTCCATAATTCTATGATTCTTGATTCATTTCCACCAGCAGCTTGCAAAATAATGAAAAAGAGTGATTTTGACAGTCACATAACTAATTGCAACTAATCCAGCCCTGCATAGCCCAAACCAACAGCTGTGAAGCACAGTTTAAATTGATGCTGGTGGAAACATAAGGGTTTATTTGCATGACTGCTATCACATACACCTTGACTCTGTTCCTGCCACGACTTCCCTCCCTGTAGCACTGCCTCACTGTGGTTCCTGCATTAGAAAAGCTGTGTTAAAAATATGTAAGAAAGCATTTTTTTCTTGAGTCAGTGCGAAAGAAGGAGGCTGGCACACTCAGGAGGCTGCATGTAAATGAGTCCAAAGGCTATGTGTTTCAGAAAGACAAGATAAGTCCAAGAATTAATTTTAGAAGGGCGAAACCCTGATGGAAAGATACCCTGCATTACAAGTGGACAGAGCTGGGCAGAGCTGAACTCAAAACATTCCGAGCCTGATTTGGTCTGCAAGGTTCCTATCTCCTTCTGTCACACATTATTAAACATAGATCAGAAACAGGACCTAGGATTACAGAACACACTGAACTCGGGACATCAGAAGACACCTGTCCTATAAATAGGAATCATTTACCAATTCAGAGCAACACACACATGTTTTGGCAACCTCTCAGCCAATAAAAGCAGAAGCCACAACTTCAGAATTATCCAAGTGCTATTATTTTAAATGTGAAACAATGGTTTACATCATCATGACTTAACTCCTTATTTCCCAAATTCTCATCACGCATGTCTGCACTGAATCACACCAAAAATTAACCCCTCCCAAAATGAATCAGTTACCAATTTAGAAAATGGCCTCTTTTTTTTCTTTTCTTTTCTTTTTTTTTTTTTAAGAACAGAGCAGAAACAACAACAAAAAGCAAAACTTCAGGTTGTTGATATGGTGCTTTTGATTTCTTCAGTATATTTATGCCTGTATCCCAATACCCCAGGACTTCAAAACTTCAGTGTCTTTTCAGTCACTTAGATCACAGACTTTGTGTGGCAAAGTGCTCAGAAACACCAGTTTGGGATTTTGAATGGAGTTGCAATGCTGGGCTCCAATTTGTCGACACTTGGGTTCTAGGAAAAATGACCAGGAACACGTGCGAGGGTCTGTGTAAGGGAACAACGCGGAGCGCCGCTTCCAAACAGGTGCAGCCGATTATCTGAGGCAACTCCGAGCAGGAAAAGAAACGCTGTTTTCTTCGCAAATTTTAAGAGCACTAAAAACTTCCAGATAATGGGAAGTCCCTGAAGCTTTTAGAAAGTGTTTTCTCATACTCCGTACCTGGTATGACAGCTGCTTCTTTGCAGCTATGGGGAGTTGTGGTTTTCCATTTGTGAAAATTCAAGTGAAATCTATCATTTTTTGGAAAGAGCCTAAGTCCTGGTGTTCTCAAATATCTTTACAGGTTGAACATTTGGAAAGGCTCCAAGACTCCAATCAGAACCTGAATATGTGGAAATATTTAACTCTCTAAGAAACAGTATATAAAATAAGCTGTTTCTCTTCTTGATGACTATTTCAGGATTGACTAATTACTTGTCCTGATGCCAAACACCACAGAGATGGCTCAAGAGGATAATTTCTGAAACTTGAATTTGTAACATTCTATCAAAGGAAGACTATTTCTGTGTCAAAACCCTATATCTGGAAATTTATATACAGCAAGATCATAAATGAATTTTTGGACACCCCAGTTCAGAAGTCAACTTACTCAATGAAATATCTGCTAAATCTTTTTTGGGAGGTGGAATAAACAAGCTTTAAAAGAAAGCAGGAAAATAAAGACTAGTGTATCAAACACAGGTTCATCCTGGGGAAGCACTCACGTTTCAGATAGTTGGTCTCTGGATCTTGTTTCAGGGAAGGATTTGGTGGTGGGGAGTAAAGACTCCCAGCTGTCCTGGTCAGCACACCAGCTCCTCCTTGGGGGTGGTCATAGCAAGGAGATGTAGCTGAGGTTTTCTAAATTCAGTCACCTCTGTCCAAAAAACCCTGACCTAAACTCGATCTTTCTTCTCATACCAATGCACATCACATCAAGGCCAGGCAGGTTCTGGCATAGGCGGGGCTAAAGTCACCTCCTCTTTTAATGGGAAGGGAACCAGAGCCCATAGTCCAAGCTCAGCTTTGCTTCCAGCTGAGTGGATGGTCCCATTTGCCAAGTTTTCAGCAAAGGCTAACAAATTCAGTTTGGTTTCAGGAGTATTTAATTCCTGCCATCACCCATTCTCTAGGAGGCACAACACTCAGGTTGCACATTTATACAGGTTGTAAGGATAGAAAGGACCACTCTCAGCATTATAAATCTGCGTATTACTACTCCGAGGTTGTCCTGCATTAGGTTCTTAACCATAGTTTCCTCTTTTGCCTTTCTTCTCTAATATTTCAAGATATTTCCCTTGAACTTTTTCTTCCTCTTGTTGGTACTTGCACATTGTGATTATGTTACTTTTTAATTTTCCTTTAAGTAGATGAATCTTACTGAAATCTTATCTATCAGGCCCTGTTTCCAGGACTTGGTCACATTTACTGCTCTTTTCTGAATCTTTCCCAACCATACAGCATTTTGGCTAAAATGAGCATGAAAATTGGACATGGTGCCCGACACTGCTCCCCAATACCATTTCCAGTGTCAGAGCATCCCACTGACCCTTAGGGGGCTCTGGGTGCACCTGTCCTCCCAGCTGCTGCTCTGCCCATGTGGCTCATGCCCACCCAGCTATTTGCAACATCCCCAATTCCTTTTTATTTCTCTGCTTCCACCTTCAATTTAACCTTTTCTCTTTACTCCTGTGAAGCCCAAATATATACTGAGTATCAAAGCACATGAACTTTAGTTCACCTGTAAAATTATCAGATGCCACTCCCAAGCTCAGAGCTGCACAGAGCTCGCTGTCACAGGAGCTTGCCAAAGCCAAGCAGCAGATTTTAGACCAGTGCCCTCACACACCTTGTGAGATAACCCAAGGCTTTGGCACAGAGAGGACAAAGATACAGCAGGTGTTAGAGAGAGCAGCTTTGTCTATTTAATATCTTACCATTTTAAAAAAACCTTTTCCTTGTCAGTAGTGTTCCTAGGGAGCAGCACGAGGTGGAGGTGGGTGTTGTTGGGGTTTGGGGAGCTTTTAGCAGTGCGCATGGTGGCTGGAGTACAGCTCAACAACTGGTCAGTGAACTGAGCAGAGGGGAAAAAAGGGGGCTCAAGGCCTGAGGAGCACCACGGGAGGGAGAATGAGAAGGATTTTGGAAGAGGAAAAGCTGCAAGAGCCAAGCAGAAGGGCACAAGGCTGTGGTGAGGGCAGATAACCATCAGAACAGGCTGAGCTCCAGTGTGGTGGGAGGGGACAGCAGCACAGCAGCCAGCGTGTGGGAGAAGGAGAGAAGGAGCAGCATGAGCTTGTTATGAGGCCGCAGGGAAGACACAGCTGTCAACCACAGCCCTGCAGAAAGGCATCAGAGGGATCAGCAGGGGAGACACACATGGAGTTTGGTTTTAGCCAGCCTGAGAAAAGCAGGCAGCCATCCACCGTGGAGCTTATGTGGGATGTGCAAAGCTTGCTGGCAGAGGGAGGAAAGAGGTCCCCTCTGGGGCATTCCTCATCTCAGATGGGTGAGCTGGGACCAGACCAACTCTGGACTCCATAACCCTGAGGAAAGGAGACTGGAGAGGAGAGTCTCACATTTGTGCAGCAAAGGGACAGGCTGACGGCACCGAATCCAGCCAGGAAACAAGGAGACCTGTGTGACGAGGCTTTGAGTAACCTGCTCTAGTGGAAGATGTCCCTGCCCATGGCAAGGGGGTTGGAACTAGGTGATCTTTAAGGCCCCTTCCAACCCAAACTATCCTATGACTGTATGTGGAACACCATCAATCATTAGCAGCTCTAGAACTTCATTCTTATATGCCAGCCTTGCAAGGCACAGAAAGCAGCTGTGGCAAATCCTGCCACCCCCTGCAAACAACAAAGTCTCCTCTTCCTTCTTCCATACCCACATGCTGAGGGGCTCAGAGACTGGGAGTGTGCCTGCCGGGCAGGCAAGGTACACAGCACCACAGGCAGCCTTCTGGAGGTGCAACTTCCCTGCCCACACAGCTCACCCAAAGCAGCATCCTCTCTGTGTGCTCCCAATCACCCTCCTTACAGACTTGCTCCTGTCACCTCAGCACAGCTGGCAGAGCATATTACTCCACAGCTCACCCCAGCAGCATGAACCAAGTATCCCAAGCCTGTCTGGCTGCTTGTACAGCCTTTTCACACCAGTCTGAGGACCCATATCCACCCAAACTCTCATGTCACGCCCCATGGCAGGCACAATGGAGCCCCAGCATCCTGCTCTTGCACCCCTGTCACCTTGGGGTGCCAGAGCCAGTTCTCCCCACACGTGCATTCACAGATAGCAATGCCCTTGTCCAGCAAGGAGATAGAGACATAGGTTAAGTGCTGTATGTGTGAGGAAAAGCAGACAGCTCAGCAAGGCACCAGCGCTGAGCAGGTTGGAAGAGACACTCTTCATGCCAGTAGGCTCAGACAGCAAGCCCTGGTGGTATGACCACCTAAATTAGGTGCACAAACTTCGGGGCATACCCACCTAAATGCAAGGCCTCCAGAGCTACACCTTTTCTGCTCTGTGTGTACACCCCTATGGTTATAGTCTGCTACTAATCCAAGGACCGTCACCGTTGCCAGGTTTCTGTTCTGTGTAGTAGATAACACATAATGGTTAAGACCCACAGATTTCCTGTGCGAGTATGTGTTGGGAAGCACCTAGAAACTGTTATACAACATCAAAATATTTCCAGAAGGACCTTCTGCTGTTGGTATTACTGCTACTTTGTCAGACATCTAAGCAATTTCTTGGCCTGTGCCCCCCCACCTCCCAAAAAACCTCCAAACAAATCCCAGAGCTGAATCAGTTTCCTCCATTTAGAGGCTCCACTAAGATTTTCCCTAGGATTCCCATTTTCTCTCCTTCTTTTTCTTTAAAAATATATAAATAGTCACATTGTCATATGAGACAAGTAGAGACTGACTCTTATGGGTAAAAAACAGATGTTTCCCAATCTTCCCTAACAAAGTAATATTTTATATATGGCTCTTCAATGGATTTATAGCCAATGAAGGGATGTTACTACATTAGCTCATGGAGGGGGTGGGTGATAAAAACTGGAAAGGAAGAGCCAGACAAGGAAAAAAGAAGCTATCCAGAGCGTTGCAATTGGAGAAGCATGACAAATGGGCAGCACAGTTTTAGAGGGCTTCGACAGCAAGGCAGATTGCCTGGCTGGGAGTGATTGTCCACAGCTGGAGCATCGCAGAGACCATCTGGTATTTCTTAAACATGCTTTCCCCAGGTGATCCAATTCTTGGAGTGCCCCAGCAAAGCGAAGAAAAAAGGCATGCGAGTCGCAGTCCCATTTCCAGAGTTCCCCTAATTAGTTAATAGAATTATATTTGAACTGGTTTCAGTTTCTCCCTTTGTTTTTGCCACCTTTTCATCAGAGGAAAGAAAGAAAATTTAAACTCATAGAGGTTTTCATTTAAGAAAGTGAATGATTGTGTCTCTTGGCACAGCAATCCAATATAAAACTTAATGAAGTAGAGAGATCCAAAATTTCTTTTGAACACCTTGTAACCTTACTTTTCCCCCACCACTTTTAGCTGCACAAAGCATGCATATCCAGAGGTTCTCACGTTACTCTCCCACCCCCGTGTATCCATCCCCACTATGAGCCTCTGAAAAAGCAGAGCATAGACGGCATGGGGGACTCCAGGACTCAAGCGACTCTCATTTACAGGCTTTTGACCCTTTTCTTAACTTGGAAAAAGTGTTAAAGAGTTTAATTAACTGTGCGTGCCACACAGTCCCATCCCCGCAACAAGGAGGGCTGGCAGAGGAGCAGTGCAACAGTGTTTGCTGCTGTCCTTGTGTTCCCCGTCAGACAGCCCCTTCCAGGGCCAGGAGCACTGGGAACCAGCTAATGAAGAAAAGAGCAAGAGAAAGCGGTAAATAATAAATGAACGGACAGATGGAAAAAGGGTTAGAGCGAGCAACCGGAGAAGAAGCCTTGGGAACCAAACCGCGTTCCCACCAGCAGGCAGTGCCCCCACCGAGCAGCGTGGGGCAGGAGCCAGGCTCCGGCCCCTGAGATTATCCCCGCCACTCCCCGCCAAGCCAGGCTCCCCAGCCGCGCCTTTCCCCTCTCCTCCCTGCTTTCTCCAGGAGCTAGCCCAGCCACAGAGCTTGGGTCTGTCAGATGCATCCTGCACGCCACGGTCCCACATCCCCGACCCCCAGCATGCAAATACCACTCCTGGCATTTTTCACAGGGAACAAACACGCAGGAATGGTGGCTGCAGGGCTGAAACTGGCGATACTCCACCAACTGCAGCAAAATGAGTTGCTATGTCACAATGTGCTAGAGAGGTTTTTAAAAATGCTGAGAACTGACCAGGCACAGAGTTTCAGGCTCTGTCCACACAGGCCTCTGCCTTCTCCAAGTCTGTACTTGAGCAAAGCCATCGGGATCGTAATCCCAGGCAAAAATACAAACACAAGATGCTTCAACATCTCCGGGGTGAAAAAAAATCTAATTAAGTTTTTGGGAAGAAAATACTGGACAAAAGAAACCAGAGGAATATTTAAAGAAGATTTTGGTCAGGGTTTTTTGTTTTGTTTTTAGGTGATTGCTAAAATCAGCGTATTCCACCACCGTGCTGGAAGAGGATTTTGGCAGGAAACCCATCCTTATGCAGTGGTATAGATAGCAATAATAGAAGATAATATAACCCGTGATTGTAATGCTAAAGAAATAGCAACCAACTGCAAATTACAAAGTATAGAAAATTAATACAGCATTTAAAAAGCATGATGGAAAAATTCATGCCTTGCTGGATTATGAGTGGGAATTTAAATATAGAGGAAAGAAGGGCAACGAAGAGACATAGTTGTGTTATTTTTTACTCATGGTAAAATTATCAACGTAACTACAAAAATACAAATATAGGCACTCTGTATTTATGAAAAAAATATGATGATGAACTCATCATAAGATGATTATATACATCGCCATTTACTAATGACCAAGACATGTATTAGATAACATCTGCTTTAGATAAACACTGTTAAACCATCCACCCTGGATACTTTGCACCTCCAAGTGCGCTAAGGAGATCTCTGACCTGTTGATGCTAATTTTTAATAAATCTTGGAATGCCAAGTAATTCTAGAAGGGTAGGTAAGCCCTAACCCCATGCTGGCGCTCCGGCAGGACTTGCTGACCTAGAGACCAACAGCCAGTCAAGGCTGACAGGAGAACCTGACAGAGTAATTAAAGACAATATGAGAATCTACCAGTAATTCATTATATTTGTGTCTCAGCTAATTACCAGCCAGCATATGTTGTACAGAATCAAGTCCTGTCTGACTGGTGTCACAGCTTGATTTGAGGACTTGCATTAATAGAAGTAATTTGGCGTAAGTAGATGGACAGAAGTGGCTAATGAGACAAAAACCTATCCATTGCTTGTTTCCCATCCCACAGGATGCAGTGTTTTTACCAATCATTCAGATAAATAAAAGATCCTTAGAGGCAGCTTGCAGATAGCACAAATGAAGGTTAGTAAATAACGAACAAAACAGCCTTCATTTATCCTGTGATCCAATTTGTATGGCTAAATGGCCACCGTCCAACCAAGCGTGCTTTAATTCAGCCAAGCACAAGATAATACACGTACGGGAAAACAACATCGGGCTTGTATCTCCAGGATGGAAAAGTCTGTCCTGCATGGCCACAGGACGAAGGACGAGGTATGACAGGACTTTGGCAAAGTGAAGATTAAGGAGCCAAATCTCTTCAGCTTTTGAAAGAAAAAGCCACAAGGTTTGACTGCTTCATGTAGGCATTACGTTAGTGTGGGAGGAGAGGGGGTGTCTAACCTGGTGGAGAGAGGCAAAGCAAGCTCCAGGGGCTGAAAGTCAGAGTTAAGCGCGGTGCTGACAAAGAGGAAAAGTAACATCAGCACAGCTGAGGATGAGACACGTCTCACACGAAGCTCCGGATGGTTTTGGGGCCCAGCATAAAAGCAGGGGGTGAAACTCAGTAGTACAAAAGGCAGGTATAAAGACCGCTGTGTAACGTAAGACTGGAAGGAGCCCAGACACTGGCACACTGGGGGTCTGCTTTAGGCTACAAAATCAAGGAGATCGGAAGCATAGGCTTACTGGGAGCATCTGAAACACAGAACCTGCTGGTAATTAGGGACCTTTAACTGCCCACACATTTGCTGGGAAAGGAAGACATCAGATACCGCCTTGCATCAAGTTCCTGGAATGCACCAACAAAAAACAACTTGAGAAAGAAGCAACAGGAACAAACTAGGAAGGTCTCCTTGAGGTTTGATTCTCATCAACAGAGAAAAACTGGGGAAAGCCATGAAGGTAGAAAGCACCACAGGCGGGGAAGCCCCACACGAGTGTTTGTACTTCTATGAAAAAGAACGGGAAATAGTGGCGGAATAAAAACAGTGCTTTGCAAGGACAGAGGCGTCAGTAATCTCAGAGGGTTGGCAAGCGAGATTCCGCTCCGAATGAAAAGGGAGTTTGGGAAAGACCGTGTTTTGTAAACACACAGCAAGATAAGGGAACAGATGTAAATTATCTTAATGCAGGGGTACGATTAGGGTAATTCACAGACTCCTCCATGGCTTGAAGCATGCAAAGAAATGGCAGCTCCATCAGGCTGATGTGGATGAGCACAAAGGAACAGCACCAGGAGAAAGGGACAGAGCGAAAGAGGCGAGTGCTCCACAGAAACTGCTCGCAGCCAGCGGTAACCAGGAGACATTTGATAACTGCATCAGTGGGAAGAGACAGACCAAAGAGTTCAGCACCTCCTGAGGAGGGAGAAAAGGTTAATAGATTGCTTTATGACACTGAACACGCCACAAGCCCTTCCAAAGCTGTTAGTGCTTGTCAGCCCTCCCCCCCTCTTCCACCAAAATCTGTTTTCTGTTAGGTTTATGTGTTTTCTTTATTCTCTACACAGCACCCAGAACTGGTTGGTTCTGGTAATGACATTACATATTATAATGTATGTATAACTGCTAATTTTAAGATTCACAATTTATAAAATATTTTCTCTTGTGAGGCTAGTTAGATTGGACAGTAAATTGAATTTAATGAATCCTGAACACGTCACAAGAAGCCATATCTCCCACAGTTACAAAAACAATAACCAAATCAGATAATGAGAAAGCCAAAGTGTGGCTTAACAGACTAGAGGGTGTCACCTGAAAAAGAGATTCACCTTCATGACCTCTCTCACACACACACACATGCTGTCAGCACAAAACAAGTTGTAAAACTACTAATTAGGGTAAGAGAAGGCAGGGGATCCCAGGGGTTTGGCTCACAGCTGTCTCAGGAAGCAAAGAGGTATAAATTGGGACAGACTTTCACAATAGTCAACAACTCTCAGAGTTAAAGCAGGAATGTTTAATGCTTTTGTTGGTTCAAATGAAACCTCATGAAAAAAAAGGATAACAATAGGACCACAAAATTAATGCAATTAAAAGAATCAGAGTAGAAGGTGAATGTACAGTAGCACCTTAGCAGAATGAAAACTACGGAAGTTTGACATTTTAAAATAGGTGGAAGTCCGTCAGCAACTATCAGTAGGAATGTCTGGAAGATGAATGAGGTTCTGAAAGACCAGAAAAGGGCAAATATAGTGGCTATGTTCAACAGGTTGAAAAATCAAGGAAATTGCAGGCCAGACAACATAACTTCAATTCCTGGAAAAATTTCGGAAGAAATCATCAAGCAATCCATCTGCAAGGAAGGGCTGGAAGTAATAGCCCTGCCATGTGAAGGCAACCTGACTTCTCTTTGATAGAGCAACAAGGTCTCGTATGTGAGACAGAGGCAACAGATGTTCTGTACCTTTACTTTCTCAAGGCTTTACCTCCAGTTTTGTGTAACATTTTAATTCAAAAATTAGGAAAATAGAGTCTAGATGAAATTCCATGTGGGAAATGCACAGCTGGTTGGGAAATGGTACACAAAATTGCAGACATGAACAAGCAATATTGCAGCAAAAATTCCCTGATTATACAGACAGAAGTGTCACGCACCGGGTACATGAAATAACCCTGCTGCTTTTCTCAGTCAAGAAAGGCCTCAGCTGCAATATTGGTCTCATTTCAAACAATGCACTTAAAAACCACCCCAGACTCAGTGGAGAGAGCCCAAGGGATCCCAACAAAACACAGAGCTACAAAAAATTTGCAGAGGGCTGAAAGGGACCTCAAGAGGCAGAATCAACTACGCATGTGTCATTCAACTTGAAAATAAAATGGACATGAGAAAAGACCAAATGAAAGTCAGTTGTTCAGTGCAGAGACAAAAAGTCTTCAGGGAAACGTGATAACAAGCCTCAAATATGTAAAAGATTTCTGCAAAGAGAAAAGGAGTGCTGTAAGCTTTTCTCCATGTCCACGGGGAGAGGACATGCCATCATGGGCTTAAACTGAAGCAAGAGATTTTAAAAATACCAACTCCATAATGGTACAGCTAATTACGCCCTCGAGCCGACTGCTGAGGGAGGGTACATCGCTGCCATCACAGGAGGTTTTAAAACAAAGATAAACCCACATCATTTGAATCATCAACAGTGATGTCCCCACAACCTGGGCAGTGCTGGTGCCTGGCTGCCGAGCCCTGACAGCCTGCAGGCTTTACATGGACGTGCCGAGGAACACAGTATATTTCAGCTACAGCAAACACCCTCAGAAGGCACTGTAGTAAAAACAAACAGCCACTTTGTTTCAGAATGAGCTCATATAAACAACTGATAATGGCACAAAACCACTCAGTTACCAGAGACTGTTTTCCAAGATTTATTTTCCCAGCACTCCTCCATTGGTTCTGATCCCAAAGATCTCATAAGACACCTGCAAATTATCCCCAAAAGGTTGGCACCTCTGCTGGTCATTACCTGTGGGCTCGGAACAGATAGTGTTTTAATGACATTACAGTTTTCCTGGTCCCTTCCTCCCAGGAAAGCCTCCAGTGTTTCACAGCAGTTCTGTCCCCCTCCTTCCCATAGGAGCTGATGACATTATTGTGTTCCCTTTGCTGACAAGACTTCTCCACCAGTACCCCAGTTGTGCTCATCAAGGAGACAAATTCTGGCTAACTATTTTCACTGTGTTTTTAGTTTTGAACTCTATTTTTTCTTCTTTTAAGGGTTCAAGCCCCACAAAATTTGACTGATTTTCCAAGTGTACCAGCTGGTCAGACAAGAGATATTGCCTCTTCTCATACACCTGTCCCCCAGCAGAGATAGGTACAGACTTGCCATGGAAAAGGCTGGAAGATGCCCTCTTGAGGTCCTTTTCAGATCTATTTTGTGCAATGCTGTGGATAATGTGTATAACCTAAGGGACTGTGATGGGCAGAAGGGCAGAGAGCTTGGTCCAAAAGACGTTCCCAGGCCAGTGGCACAGCTCCAGGGAGCACGGTCCTTGAAGGAAAGCTGGAGAGCCAGTGCAGCCAGACCAGCCCTGTGCAGCACCCAGTAAAACAGCTGTGATACACATCACTGCTGTGCAGACCACAGCACATTTAGGCTGCTGATCTCAAACAAGATGCCAAGAGGGCAAGGGGGCTGTACTTATCTTTGCAACAACCCTCTCAGGTACCATTTCACAAGGTGGCCCACCCTCCAGTCCCGTGGAGTTAGGTGTAGCTGGGGGATAAAACCCATCTGAGGAAAATTCCAGCAAAAATAACCAGAGTGGCCTTACTGCCTGGCAGCACAGGCACCAAAAGCACACCCAGCCCCATGCCCTGCTTCCTACACACACCCTCTTGTGAGGGCAGCCTCTGAGCCATGGTTCTCTCCAGACCCAGCTCTCCATGGGATGAGCCTCAGGCCCTACAAACACATCCTGCTCAAGGACCACTATCTCCCAGAGCCACAGCACTCAGCAGGAATCACACAACCACCAGGGGAGGTTCACAAGTGCAGGAAACACACATGTCACAGGTGCTCAACCTGAGCTGTGTGATTCCCTGCCAAAGAACAGCTACAACTGGGGTTCTTGTTGTCTTTGGGGAGAAGCAAAAAAACATATTTCTGTGGGGCAGTATCTCACTAGCAAGCTCTTCACACAGACACACTGCCCTCACCTCTGCTCTGTGCCTCCCGCACATAAGTGCTCTGCAGTAGCCACGCATACGCTCTGCTCCCCTACCCTGCTTCGTTCCACCCATCCCACATTACATATCCCACTTGTGAAAATCGGGTGTGCACTCTGTCACCACCGCCTCATACCCCCAAACCACTTATGTTAGACAAAGAGGGTCTCTGCATGGCTGCTAACATCTCCAAAAGTAGACCTTTTTCAAGGAATAACCTCACAGAGAGATCACAACTGCTGTTACGTTTAAGCCATCTAATTACTTTAATAGGGTAGTGGGATGCCAGTGTAAAACACCTGATGGCAGTGTTGGACACAGGCAGTGAAATGCACATTTCAGCAGCTCTCAGCTCTGTTCCTATCAGTTCCACCTGAATTTAATCCCTCCAAGTCTCTCTAAGTGCACTGGGGAGAAACACTGCTGATACCCTCAGCAGGGTGGGACCACAGAGAGTCAACTGGGAGCATTACATGCCATGCGAGGAGGGTCTGCCCCCTTAATCACTGCTTTTAGAGGCTGTGCTCTGTGATATTACAGGATGGAGGGCTCCCACCACACACCTTGCAGTCTCCTCACTGGCTTTTCAGTGCAGGTGTGGTGTGGCAGGACAGGCTGGAGAGCTCTCAATATTAGTCTCTTGATGCAGTGAAGTAATCTGTGTCGCAGTTTCAGGCAGAAGATAGAGCAGAAAGATGTTTCTCCATAGTTCAGAATGAGCAGTGGGGCACTATTTTGTTTCATCTGGATGGGGAATCCTAGAGGGAAATTTATAGTCCGTGCTTGTTTCTTGGGAAGCTCAGTTACACTTAACACTTCATGCGAATACAGGAGGGGACAGTCTTTCACATATCTCTATTGACCTGAACAATTCCCTTTCCCACAGGCTTGACAGGCTTTACTTGAGAACAGTGCAGAAACCTGTGGATGTCCAGTCTCTTACAGTACAAATACAGTACACTACCCCAGCCCAAACTGGCACCACAGGTGGAGAAATTTGGGTCGAGTCTATCGAAGCTTTGCCTGATGCTGCCCCACTCCCCACAAGCTCACTCTGTAAAATCTCATGCACACTGTGTCTCCACTGCCCGAGGCGGTTCCTCACACCTCACCTACTGTCAGGCCCCCCCNNNNTTCCAGGACTCCAAAATAACCTTCCTGTCACCTGAACATTCCTTCTGAGGGCTGCAAAAGAGGGGAGCCTGCTGTGACGATTGCAACTTCTGCTCCAGCTGATACAAAACACAAGAAGACTCGCTGCTTGCTCTGTGGACTGCGAAGGAGCAAAGAAGTGTTTCTAGGGAAAGATTCCTTCTCCTCCCCTATCCCACGGCAGGCTGAGCTCAGACAGCTGGTTCCCAGAGGCGAGCAGGCAGTACTGTGCACTCTCCCCCTGCTCTACCACGGACTGACCCGGGAGCACGAGAGATGCTGATCTGTGAAACGAGATACCCATCTCTGAGCACCGCGGGGGAAACAGCAAAGATTAATAAACCTCAAAATATTTTACAGCATTTAAATAGCACTGTCACAGATCAAAGGCGATTGCTCGTGTCAGGGAGGCAGGCTCAGTAAGCCTGCAAAGATCACATAGAGAAAGCAGAGGCAAGATGCAAGAGCAAGCCTGCAGACAGGAGCCGAGGAAGGCTCGTACTCGATGAGAGAAACCAAAGTGGTCTAAGCCAGAGGCTCACATGTGTTCCTGAAGGAATGAGAGCCAGAAAGACTGCCTGGTTTCACTCAGTCTCAGTTGTGTCTTAGCACAAAAAACACATTTCGTTTTAAGACACCCTCTTACCTTGGAGGTACCTGCTGCTGTGAGCAGCTTAAATCCCAGTACAACACAGCCCTGCCTGATGCCTGAAATAAGGAACACACTGGGAATTATGTGCAACTGGTGAATAGATTTGAAAAAGCCCCCAACTTAACACTGATGCCACAGGGACTGCAGAATCACATGCCCTGCACTCTAAGAGCTTTCATTCCTAAACCCATGAGGGTACTGCATGAGAGTTTGTTGGCAGACTCCCTTGCCCACACTTGCAGACAGAGTGGGAGGCCTGATCTGTAGTCTTTCAAATTGTTCATATAACTACATTACCTGTGGGGGGGAGTAAGGGAATGGGACTTTTTACCCAGATCACTGCCGTGGTAGTGGTACTGGTACTGATATGGAAATAAAAATGCCACACAGTAGTGTTTCTACTCTCAAGCTCTCCTAGAGTAGCTACCCCATCATAAAGCACCTTTATTATCACATGACTTTGGGCAGGATACTCCATTTACATTTTTGGGGTACAATTAAAGAACTAGCAGTAGTAGGAGCCCTCTCACACTGAGGTGTGGGGTTCAATATTCCTCCAGTCTGGGCTGGACACTGAAGGTCATCCACAGTACATGCACTGCATGAGGCCAAGTGACTCCTAGACACGGACCCCCAGGAGGAAATCCTGTTCTCAAGGATCTCATGGATACTCCATTCCTGCAAACTCAGTCCTTCACTACGGACTCCTTAAACCACATCTGCATTCTTGCTCCTGCACCTTGCCTCATGACCTGGGGACTCCCTGTAGCACTGTACAAACCCACCGTGCAGAACAAAAAGAAGTCCTCAAGCAAACTCTGTCTGATTGAATTTTGAAGGTAAGAAATGCCCTTCTGCAACAGATGTACAACCCCCTCTACCCACCCCAAACACCAGATCCATCACAGAGAAGGGAAATATTTACACAAGTTAGTAGAGTTCCAGTTAAATATTATGCTTAGCTGTCTAGAGTCCATGTTCTCAGACTATGTCTATGAAATAAAAGATTAAACTTCATAACAATTATGAAGTTGCTCTGCTCACATTCAAAGGGAGTTAAAGAACATTAAAATAGTTCTTTGGGTAATATTCTGGTGAAATTGCTCTCTCCACCCTGGAGAGTTAGAGCTAAAACCTTCTGAATGATCCTGTAAACACACTTGGAAAGGCTAAGAGCTAAGCTGATAACCAGGTAGCACCTCTGCTCTGCAGGTTCTGTAAAAAATGTGAGCAATGCCAGAGAGCTTTTGAAGCAGCAAGGGAAGGAGGATAGGGGAGAGCAGCTTCACTTCTCGAGGGAAGTTTGTTTAGTGGAAAGTAAGCAAGTTGTCAGGGGAAAAGCTGACAATGTTGATTCCAGCAGTTGTACTGGGAATAAACAGCCAAGTGGATTACGTTACAGAGAATGAGAAACGGCTCTGAGGATCCCATTTAAATGCTGGGCCCTCAGGAATGATGCGATTCAGCCACACTCATGGCCCCAGTATCCAGTGACCCCCTGGGCTGAGCCTTTTGATAGTGCTGGTGTTGCCATCCGACCTCTGTGGGGTCCCCTAGAGCTCCAACACAGCTGATGTCCCCAGGAGAGCCAGAGCTCACTGGTGAGGATGCAGACCCGTGCTGGCTTCCAGGCAGGAGCTGGGCAGAGTTAGGGGTGGCAGCAGAGAGGAGGAGGTTGTTCAGGAGAGAGTTTGTCTCTCCCAGCCCAGCAGCAGGGGAGGGCCACCATGGGGTTTGCCATCTCCTCCCCAAACACAGCACAGGGCCCTCCCTCTTATATAAATAAGATGCCTGCCTGCCTTTCACAGGAAAGGGACCTGTCAAGAGGAGAAGGGGGTCTTGTTTGATTTATTAGTCTCTTCCTCCTTCCCATTGCCTGTGGCTCATCCAGCTGTAGTGATAAGGAGAAGAGATATGAAAGGACCCTGCTGGCTGCTGGGATCCCATCCTTCTGCCCACTCACTGCCTGAAGACATCAGTCCTTTACAAGCACCATTAAATGTGTATCCAAAATGTGGCAGTCTCCTCCATCGAGATTCTGTTCCCTGGATAATACAAACAGTTGCCAGAAAAAGAGTATCCTCTCATCTCTGTCTAGGCCATTATCCCTTTATATTTGCTCTTTAATATTTACTGGGTTCACACAAAGTGCATGCTCTGGAAAGAAAAAAATCAGCTGCAGCTTAAAGGACTCCAAATTTAGTAATTGCTGCAGCCCCATCGACGTGAACAGTTAGCAGGGAGATTTCTCCAGCACTTCACATGCCGTGGTATTCTGCTTAGGTCAGACTGTAGAAAATGTTCTGTTCAGGGGCACCAAATCTGGAGTGTTTGCATAGGTGCCAGCTGCAGAGGCCTTATGCGTCCACCTCCAGTTCCTGCTGGTCCTTTCCCTCCCAATACCCAGTAACCTTGGTAGGAAACAGAGGCAGCCAGAGAGATGCTGATTCATACAGAGGCGAAGAACCCGAGGGTTTTAACACACCTGTGAGTTAGCAAGAGCTAGACCCAGCTCCTGGCTCCCGAGCTGGACTTGCAGCCTTACCTGTTAATGTGAGGTTGCTGTATGTGTTTGAAAACTGCTCCTTTAACAAAACCAAGTGCATCTGAGCTGCCTTTTCCCTCTGTAGCTCCAACATTATGTCAGGATGCTGGGCGATCTTACAGCCTTTCTGCTTATCCAGGGCAATGTCACTGCGAACAATGTCTACAGCAAAAGGGAAAGAAAAGAGGGAGATGGCCAAACCTCAGCTTTCATTTTCATTTTTGCCAGATGCTTGGATCAGCTCCAGCCGATATGACAGTCACACAATCATCACTCAGCAAGAGTAACCCCAAAAAATGATCCAAACCCCTTGGATCCACCTATCAAATGACCCTCCCCAGCCCAAGTCTCCTTTTCTCCAGAACAAAGCTCAAGTTGTATGCTCACAAAACCTACCGGCCCTTCCATCCTTTACCTGCCTAGCTGTTGCTCTCTTGCAATGCTGACCCCGCCCTTGCAGGAAAGTGCAGAAGTCTCCCAACATTTATATTACAACCTTGTTACACATGTATTTGACACTAAATGATGAGAAAAGACTAAATCCCATTTCAGTAACCTCTGGCTTCCATTTAACCTTGCCTGTCAAAGAGGTGATGAAGAAGGCTTGTTCTCACCTTGTTTATCCTCACTGCAGCTATCACAGGTCAGCATGGCTTATGGCTCTTTGAAAAAGTGTCTGTATCCTTCTAATGCCTGACATTCAGGAGGCAGAAGGATTATTTAACAATCGTTTTCTCTTCATATGAGCATTCTCTAAGTCATATTGTGAGATAAGAATAGGATATTCCGTCTCCTAGAACTATTCACATGCTGGGGCAAGGGAATCATGAAGTAGCAAGGCAGAACAAGAATTGAGTAAGATCTGTCAGTCTAAACAGGAGGGGAGTGGTGCAAACCAGTCCTTGCAAGGTCCCTTATGAGTTTAATAAATTCTGTAACATGTTCAGATCCACAGGCACCAGATGATAATTCTTACAAAACCTCATGTGGCCAGCTCTGATAAGCAAGGATGGAAGTTGGAATTTTTCCACCACATTACATAAGGTCACTTTGCCTCCTGAGGTTGATCTTTGCTTGGTTCAGTTCCCATCTAGCTAGAGGCTGCTGAAGGAGCCTGTAGTCAAAAGAGAGTCACGCCTTGCTCCACACACACTCTCCAGCTCCTTTGTTGCTACGCACATTAAGAAACTCCAAAGTTGCTTCCAGAAGTCATGCTCCTGTCTCTCAAGTTGTCCAATCTCAGGTTCAGCAAACTTAGGTTTAAAGCTCTGCTGTGTCTTGGGCTGGCAGGGAACTGCCTCCAAACATGCAGTGGAGGACTGGAACCCACATTATCTTCCTGTCTCTGAGCCTCATCCTGGGCTCACTACACTTTCCTGCCCAGGCTGTGTTCTATCTCTTTTCTGTGTAGTTTGGGATTAGTGCAGCTTCTCTAAAGCCTGTCTGAAACAGACTGCTCAGAACAGCAATGTCATTAAAGTACCCACAGTCTGTAGTTAGCCACGTGAGTTGTCCCCTACACGCACAGCTCGCATACTCAGGAGTGGATACTGGGCAGCATCCAGCTACCATGAGAATATGTTTCAATGTTTCTACATCCAGCACAAGGACATCAGTGAGATGGAGCAAGAGGAAGGACTAATGTTCCTGTGCAGCTAACGAGCACACACCCCTCGACCATGTGCTTTAGTGCAGATTCTCTTAGGCAGGCACTAAGTAAGACTTGGGCCTACCCAACCTTTGCCCAACTAATGAATGGTAAAATCCTGAACCCCTGTTGTGTGAAATATTTGGAGAACTGAAGACTGAGAAATGCCACCTTACCTCTCTCCCACACCAGAAAGGCTATTGCTGCCATGGGCTGCTGGAGTCACCTGGAGCCCATGAACAGCCATTCAGCTTCCTGGGTGACGGTTTTCCCTTCCTACAGAACTGAAGGCAAGAGATGTACAACCCCCACCTCCAAGGCAAAATGAAGCCAAACACATCAAGGAGGCCCTGAAGGAGGAGAGAGGCAGACAGGTTTGAAACTAGATGGTCAATAAGCTGTCTGCAATTCTCTTCAAACTGCTGTAAGGGACTCCAGGCTGGGTCTAAACAAGTTTGTTTCCTAAAAGGCATGGATGACTTCTAAAACCCAAACCAGGGCCAGTGTTAGCCCTTGTGGAGGAACAATTGGCCCAGGACGAGGGTCAGGGGTCAGCACCTTGGAGGGTGCAGGGGGCCATGGCAGTGGGTCCTATGAGACATCCATCTCTGAGGACCACAGGGATGGCTCTGCATCCGCTGTCAGCAGTGCCTGGGGACAGGGGGCAGGCCCAGGAAGCAGAAGCAGTGTTGTGGTAAAGTGGCTGTGAGAGGGATTACCACAAGGATGTCAAGTCACATTCAGGCAAATCCCTGGGGGAGCAGGGGAAGGCTTGCGGGGCACAGAAGTCGGAGCACTCTCTGATAGTTATCTTCATGGGGTTCTCTGAGAGCTGCCACTGCAGACACTCAGGAAGCAGAGGCAAGACATGCAAGGTCCTGTCTTCTCAGATTGGTGAAAGACCCAATAAACTCGCCAAAGTCCGAAAGATAGAGGTGGACCCCACAGTCATAATGACTCCAGCCTAAACTGTGGACAGATGCCTGGGGTATGGAGCTCTCCCAGGAAGTCAGTGCCTGGTCCTTCATACCCCACCTGGCTGTGCTCAGTGCAGGGAAGGAGGCACAGGCATCTCTGAACCACTCTGCTGAACCAGCAGGACCGAGGGAAGAGGGCTCGCAGAGGGGTGGCAGACCACAGTTTCTGAAGGCTTAGGGGAAATCTCAGCAAGAGCAACCCGAGGGACACAGACAGCAAGGAGTTCACAACTTTCAAATCTTAAAAGGAAGAGTCAAAAAAAAAGACAGATGCAAGGAGGCCAAGAAGGAGGAGGGTATCCTGGAGGCTCTGGGCAGGGCAGCTCCGAGTGGGCTGGAGAAGGGCACTCACTTGCTTTCCTGAGCCTCGGTTAAAAAAAAAACAACAAAAGCAATAAACTGCCCAGCAGAACACGGAACCGAGCAGCTCCTGCCAGGAGTGCGAAAGAAGAACTCCAGATGTGGGAGCCCCAGAGGANGGCGGGAGCACACCCGTGTGGCGGCCAGGTGAGCTGCGGCTGCCGGCAGGCACCGACCGGGAAGTCCGGCGGCGGGAGCGCCCGCCTCGGCACGGCCTCGGGCCCCGCGCCGCTCCCACCCCGCCCGGGGCGGCTGAGGAGCCGGGATCCCGCAGGAGCTCTCCCCTCGCCAGGCTGCGGAGCCGGGGCGGAGGACGCTGCTCTGTCTCCCAGTGCCCGCACACATCTCTGTCCCGCCTCGGAATACCTCCTGCGCTTCCGTGCACGCCGCCCACGGAGGTCACCGAAACTACCAGGGAAATGTTGAAGAACAAATTAGAAAACACCCTTCAGGAGTGGCACAAGGGCAGCGATGCTCTTTCCCGGGCATCCCAGGACGAGTTGAGCTCTACCAGCCCCTTTCTGTGAGTCACCTGCACCAAGGGGTTTCAGTAACCATTTCCCACAGGCCAGAGAGGTTCCAAGCTGTGAGACCTCGAGGACGGCGCACAGCACTTGGAGACAGCAGTGGAAACCCAGCCAGGGCCGGGTTTCCCTTGCACAGAGTGAGCTTCTCTAGCCGAGAATTTACACAGTGTCAATGTGGCCTGTGTGCAAGTGACCAGCCCATGGCTCAGGCCACCACCTGCCCATAGGCAATTCCATCCCAGGAGTGGCTGGAGTCATGGAGCAGACACAGACTATTGCAGCTGATCACCTGGAAGGTTGGAGGAGGAAGGCACTGTCCCAGGTTTGTGTGGAGAGGGCAGAGGGATGTGGTTGTTGTCAGAGAGATATGTGACAGAAGGTTAAAGGGGAGAGGTAACTCATCTTTCTGTGTCTGTGTGAGTGAAAGTGAGCACTGCCCACAGCGATCACCGCTCCAGCAGCAGTCACCACTGCCATGGAGCCAGAACAAGCTGAGTTTGGCCATCCTCCTCATGGGACTGTTTGCTTCAGATTTCCAGCCTTGAAAAGGGAATTCAAAAGGGAAAGAAAATCGATTTTGTTCTAACAAAATCTGAATACTTTTTCTAAATATGGAATATTAGGAAATTATGTTAGTACTAAAATTAAAATAGATGTTTAATGAGTGACCAGGCAAAGGTCCTACAATTTGCACGTTGTCAAACTTGTAAAATACCTACTTTCTAAATCAATACATTTTAAAATGCTTAAAAAAAGAGGTTTGTCTGCTGGAATTATTATAACATGCCCAGTGATTGCGAAATTGGAAACACAACTTTTATTTAGAAAGACAGATTTTTCAAGACACAAACTCCATCCTCATCGTGTCTGTCTTTAATGGGCAAATTTTTGACACATAAGTATCATTCTTTTATTTTAGCTGGGAGAAATTCCCTGACAATGAGTTCCACAAGTTGTTTCCCAACATACAAGAAAAAGTCATATTTGTTCGTTTTATATGTAATAATTCCACTGGATGGTCCCTATTTCTTGTGTCATGAAAACAAGGAAATAATCATTCCCAAACTGTCTTCTCTGTGTGACACCGAGCTCACAGCATTTGTCATAATCTGTCACTTTTTCTGAGATGAAAAATCTCTATGACTGAAAGATATGACTTTGATCACTTCCATCACCCTACCCCTCACATATATATTCTTTACACTGATTAGTATGTCAGCACCTAGTTTTCTTACAGCATAAGAATGCTCTCAGTGAGTTTTTCCAATTATTTCTTATATCCCTAACATTAGAATCACTTTTTACTTACCCAAATGTATTCAGAGACCAAGCCATAAGAAGTTCAGAACATTTTCCCCGAATGCCAACTGCTAACTTAGAATGGATAGTTGTGTACAAAAAAGTCATATGTCTTTCCCTGTGCATACAACTTTGCATGAATTACTTTTGATTCATACAAAGTAGATGTGGCATAGAAAGAAGTGTGAAACTAACAAAAATACGTAATTTTTTAGAGAATTTAGTATGCTTATTATAAACAATTAAATTTATAACCACAGAAATCTCACCAATACACAAGCAAATACCTAACAAATCAGGAGTTAATTGTTTGATTGCACCATTTCCTGCAGTTATTAAAGCACTTTTCATGCATGATTCTAGCAGAACAGTTTTTAATTTTAAAAGAAAAAGTAGAGATAAACAGGCAGTCTTTGGAAGCATCTCCTGCCCAGGCAGTATCTCCCTTACCTTGTGTAATGTGATTTCTGCCTCTTTTTTGTTTGGTTTTTTTTTTCTAATTTCTAAGGAAACAGCTAAGCCCTGGGACTCCTTATACAGGCGGAGCAGGTTGTAGCTCCTTCCCTGCAGTCGTGGTTCTTGGGAACCAGGGAGCAGAAGGCTGCCTCAGAGCTCATGCCGAGGCACAGAGCAGCCCCAAGTCTGGCAAATCCCAGAAGTCCAAAGGACAGCAGAGGATCTTCCCACCTTGGGGACTGAGTTCTTGCTATGCCTGAAACGCTAGAGCCCCGCCAAGGGGCCGTGTTTGAAACACTTACAGGGTGAAAAAACCAACTATTTCCTCTTCAAGCTCTGAAGGACAGATGTCTAAACTGACGAGGGACACAAAACAGACAGAAAAGGGGCCCTGGGTGACCAGAAACAGAAGATGATTCTATGAATAAAGGAAAATTCGTTTGCTCGTTTTTACCAGGACAAAAGGATGGTTCTCCATTCAGAAATATCTACTGCAGTTTTACGAGCTGGCAGAGCAAAAGGGACACTCCCAGACACACGGCAACAACCCTGCCTTCCTCTGGCTCAGGTATCCTCACACCCCATGATGATCCTCATGATCCTGCTCACTAAATTCACAGTAATACTGTTGCTTTTTTTTATTTTTACTTAAAATAATTTTCTGCTGGCTTGGCAGAGGATCAGAAATGTGCCAGAGCCAGCACAAGGGAAGCAGCAGCAGAATAGTGAACAGATCATAAAGAAGGCATGGGGACCAACCCTTTTGATGGCAGAGAAACAAGAGGTGAGATTTCCTGCCTTCGGGACACAGATTTGAAGGATTTAATCTGACCAAGACGGAGACTGCTGCAGTCCCATCTGCCTTCAATGCAGACTTTCTTTTCCCAGCACTGTCCTCTACACCTCTGCATGGTCATGCAGCATTAATCAATTTGGCAGCTGAACAAGTCGAAGTGCAGTCACCTCTCCACCATCAAGTTTCGGTCAGCTGAGATCCCTGAACTGACTCACCACGCAGACTCAGGCTCCAGCCATGGAAGAGGGCAGGAACATACCAGAAAGGGCAGAAGGGTGGGAACAGCAGCCCTAGCTGGGGTCAGCTCCAGCCCCTGCGAAACCACACACACACGCATAAAGGAATCCTCAGATCATTTAACAGTTTTTTATCTTCTTTCCTCTCAATACCCTGGCACATGTTCTAATAGGGTGGCATCCTAGAAGACACCTGTGCACTGTGGACTGAGCAAGGGTGAGAATATGTTCCCACTACCACACAAATTTTGAGGTTTAGATGCAGTGTCGGGTACCTGAGGACGCCTGGAGGAATGGATCCAACACTGACGGAACACACAGAACACCCAGCCAGTATTTCACAGCATGATGTGAAGTTCCCCACGTTATACTGCAAAATCCCCTGACTAGTATGGAAGGCTTAAGAAACATGTCTTTTTAGTTTTTTTTGTTGTTGTAATTGGCCATTTTTCTAGATGCCCGTTATCCTCTTAAAAAAAAAAAAACAAAAAAAAAGGGAAAAAAAAAAAAGGAAAA
>VZRQ01006157.1:637536-662030 GCA_013397975.1 Machaerirhynchus nigripectus | reverse complement strand
GCTGGCTCTGCGCCTCGCTGCCCGGCGGCGGGCCGGCGGCGGCGGCCGGCGGCCCACGGGGAGTGCCCTGGCTGCCGGTGCTGCTCTGCACCGCCGCCGTCTTCCTGGGCGGCGAGGTGCTGCCCTACTCGGTGTGCTCGCGGCACGGGCTGGCCATCGCCTCCCGCACACTCTGCCTCACCCGGCTGCTGATGCTGGCCGCCTTCCCCGTCTGCTACCCGCTCAGCCGGCTGTTGGACTGGGCGCTGCGGCAGGAGCTCAGCGTCTTCTCTACGCGGGAGCGGCTGCTGGAGACGCTGCGCGCCGCTGGCCCCCACGGCGACCTGGTGCGGGAGGAGTTGGCCATGGTGCAGGGCGCGCTGGAGCTACGCACCAAGGTGGTGGAGGATGTGCTGACACCGCTGGCCGACTGCTTCATGCTCCGGGCCGATGCCGTGCTGGACTTCGCCACTGTCTCTGAGATCCTCCGGTCTGGCTACACCCGTATCCCAGTCTATGAGGGTGACCGGCGCGACAACATTGTCGACCTACTCTTTGTCAAAGACCTGGCCTTTGTCGACCCTGATGACTGCACTCCCCTGCAGACTGTCACCCGCTTCTACCGCCGCCCGCTCCACTGCGTCTTCAACGACACGCGCCTCGACACGCTGCTTGAGGAGTTCAAGAAGGGTGAGGCCGCCGGGCCGCCCCACACCCCCCCCGGGCTTTCCCTGCACCCCTCTGCACCCCCAGTGATTTCCAGGTCAGCAGCCCCCATGGGCAGCCCCGCATGGCCTCCTGGCAGGACGTGGCAGGTACCAGGGATGCTGGGGGGAATTGGTCCCTGCATGTGCTGGTGTGTCAATGACCCTGGTGTTACCTGGTGGAACATCCCCGGGTGGATTGAGGGCCAGCAGTGCCCTTGATGTACCTGTGATGTTATGAAGACTATAAGAGCCTTTGGCCTCGCAGGTTGCTGGCTCGGCAGGTGAGCCTGTCCCCCTGGGGCTGATGTGTCTGCAGTGGCCTGACAGAATGGGCATGGTACCTGCCTTGCAGTGTTGCCCAGACAGCATTTGCTGCTCTGTTCTGTGCAAAGGAGTTCATGACAGGAAATCGCATCTCATTACTTAGCTTTCACATTTTCAGCTTAGCAGTCAGAAGGAGGTCTATAAAGTGTTTCTATGCAAGTGGTTTAAAGGAAGAAGAAAAAATTAAGCCCTTAGAAAGAGCTGTACTTTTTTTGCAGCTGTGACAGCATTCATAATGCAGCAGCTGCCAGCAGCCCCAGAGATGCTGAGAGCTGTATTTCATTAACCATACCTTGAGAATACGCACAGCATGTGTTTTTCCCTCCCACTGGGAATTGTGTTTTGCCGCGTGTTACTCACTACGTCATACTGTGGTGAGTGAGTCTAAGAAATGGCTGCAGCAGTGACATGCAGCATTATGTAATGCGGGAGGGCAGCACTTGGCTCCTGGCGCCGCTCTGCCGCAGGCAGAGCTGATCATGTGAGAAAGGCCAACCTGGTCCACTCCAGAAACAGAGAAAGCCTCTCTGTGAGTCATCTCTGTGCTCGTTTTTAGAGGTGGGAGGAGGACGTTTCTCAGTGCACCAGGAATGTGCTCATCAGATCCATGCAGGTCAGCATCTTCTCCGGAGATATTCAGCTGTGTCCCCACTACCACTCAGGATCACAGGCAGAGGAGTTCTGTGTGGCACCACCTGCCCTCTCTGCCCCTCAGCAGGACTGGAGACTCTCGATGGTGAAAATCAGAAAATTCCTGGGTTTTATACAAGACTGTTAGCAAAAGCATTGAGATTGTTCTCTGGGTTCAACCTTGGTGAGCTGCAGTAGTCCATGCCTGCACCCTTCCCCCCATGCCAGTTTGTCTCTTGTCTTCCTAACTCCTTATGTGCTTTGCAGCTCGTTCCTAACTGTGTTTTCCCGCAGCAGCACTGAAGTTCACCTGAGGTCTCTTCTACCTCTCTCTTGTCCAGAGATGTCAGATGATTTTGGCACTCTCTCCCTTGGTCAGGCTCCCCTGCAATTTATCTGATTTACTTTGATACACTTTCACTTCCAAATTTTTTCTACAGCCTGGTACCCTATAGATCAATAGACCTATAGAAATGGACTTGTGGTTGCTCAGTTCCCTGCCCTTTGCTTGCTGTCCTGTCTGCCCTTGTTAAACAGAGCTGCTTTGTGCCTGCTGCTCCCTGAGCTCATGGGTATGGTAATAAGCCTTGCTACCTGCCCTGCACTTTTGTGTGCTGGTCTTCATCTCAGATGAAGATTATCTATCTTTCTTTAACTTTGTTCCATTAAACTCTTGGCGTATCACTTCAGGTTCTTCCTCCTTTATATCTATCTGCCGTTGTGGCCTTCTGGGCTGTTTTGCTACAGCCCCTATTTAGAGCTCTCCCTAAACCCTTTCTCTGTTCCCACCTCACTTCTTGTCTTTTCTGAACTATACAGCTGAAAAGCCTTGCTTTTGGTCTTAGTATCTAACTCAGCATGGTGTTTAGCAATTTCAGCTCTTCCCCCAAATGTTCTTCTTCCCAAGGGTTGATGTTTTCTTCTGATTCATCTTTTCCCTATTTGTAGGCATGTGGTCACCCCTGCGTTTGCAGATAGTCACCCCCCAGCCCAGCCCTGAACCCTCCTAAACTCTCTTTTCCCAGTTCCAAATACAGGTTCTCGTGCTGGCTCCCACACTGCGACAGATGTTAGCTCCCAGCTGCCTTCAGCCCCATCCACTGCTGCGTCAGCCCTGTTCACTTGACTATTTTATTTCTAAAATAAAGATTTCCCGTTTGTAATTAAGAATCTTTATCACTGTCTCATTTTCTGTGTCCGTTTGAATTATGGTGAAGTATCTTGTTTGATCCAATCAAGGTTTCTTTCCATGGCCAGGTCTTCTGAGACACCTCCACTAATTAGAAAGTAGGCTGATTGCTTGTTGGCTCAGTGAGTGTTTAATGAAGGCATTCATCACTTCACACCTCCAAGGTGCCTGCAGGACAGCAAATGCTCCCACTGATAACGCCCAGCCTCTTTCTAGGAAATTAAAGTCTCTGGTAAGGACAGGCATTCATAACCACCTCCGGGTCCTTATGTCCCTCACAAGCCTTTAGAAAAGCCAGCTTTTCTTTCCTTTTCCCATGATTAACTCAAACAGGTTTTGTACCCTTTATTTCTTTTTTCTATAATAATATTTATACCAAATACCTATAACATTTCGTATCCTTCTTTCCCGGATAGCAATGTGTACTTCTGATCTGTTTCACTAATGATTAATGCTCTGCCACATCCACTATACCCATGATGTAATTTTTTTTGCATAATGTATAAGTAACACAATTTCACTGCCAGAGCTCCTTGCCACAGTACACAAACATTTGTTCTTTCTTACTGAAAATGTCAAGGGATTATTAAACACAGCACTTTGGGACTCTTGCTCACACCTCTGACAGCACTTTCATTTTCTTTCTCCTGCACACTGATATCACACTATTGTCCTTGTTTGCCTGAGGCATTTCTTTTCTCTTGCTGTTCTGTCCCAGCTATGAAGATAATCAGCCTTTTTTCCTCTTTGGTCTTTTATAGCAGGGTTTGAGGGGAAGCTTTCCTTTGTTTGTTTCTAGGTATGCTCACACCAACTTTGTTTGCATGCAGTTCCATTAAGATGCATTGGTGTTTACCTTGATTTTAATCCACAGATGTGTCACAAACTGCATCTCCCCCAGCAGGACCTTGTGTAGAAGGGACTACCTTCCACAGACCTGTAGCATCAGCTTTCCATTTAATTTAACATTTAAACTGTATGAGATAGTAGCACACACTCAGCAGCACCAAGGGAGCCACTGGCCCAGTGTGGTTACAGAGCCCAAGAGCAGCTGTGAGCTCCTGGTGAAGAAAACCTGGCCCCTACTCCATCACAGCAGAACTGGCCAAACTCTTCACCTCTGCCTTTTCACAACCCTGCTGCCATGGCCATTGTTTGATTTCTCTTTCAGCAGTAATTCCTGCAGAGAGGTGGTTAAATTGGGGGTCCCAATGGGATCTGGGACAAACCTGGAGAAGACTCCAAACAGCAGCAGAGGGGTGGTCTGGCCTGCAAGAGCATAGTTTAGACTTTAACCCACAGCCCAAATGAGGAGGGCAGCTGCAAAAACCGTTTAGAAAAACAACATTACAGAAGCATGAGACAGGTTCAGCTGAAGGAAGGAAATACTTGTGCTGGAATATGGTTTTGACTTAATCTTCTCAGCAAAACTCAGGACAAGGAACTCAGAAATAATGAGGGCTGGACAGCCAATTTGCCATCTGTTCAGGGAAACTAGATGGGGTCTCTTACAGAAGGCATACATTGTTGTGCAGCATTTACTGAGAAGTGCTAAGTGAAGGACCCTACACAAAATGTATCCCCTCTTCACTAGAAATAAGAAAATACATACCACTATAGTAATTTCACCACTTGCAGCCTGGTGAAAGAAGATGAAAATAATGGAGTGAAAAAATTGGGAGACAATTTCTTTGTTTGTATTGGTACACCTTGGATGCCTGGCTTTATTCTGGGCTCCCAGGAGAAAATACCTAATATACAAAAAAATAACTGCTCCATATTTAGAAGCTAAAGCAATGTAGGGAGGCAGATGAGCTTCCTGTAGGATAAACTTTACCTAGGGAATGTGGAGCTATGAAGAAAGGTTTATGCATTTATTCAGTGTGAAATGTTGTGGGTGATACAATCTGTTTCTCCTCCTTTCTTGAAGATTACCAAGCAATGCATGTTGCAGCTTCAGTCCAGTGATATAACTCCTCATGGGAACCTCTTCTGTGAGGTCCACCTCCTTGTTTTGTCGTGCCTCTGGGAAGTCATAGTCTTATCCTTTCCTCAAGTTTTTTATTGGTTTTGTTGACCAATTTCCCACAGGAGTCTATATACAGCAGTGGCACCTTCCAGCAAGTAACTTTCCCCTGTCAGAGGAAGAGTAGAAATTTGCTCTTAATGTTCATTTTCCTGCAGCAGGGCAGAGGCTGAGCTGCAACTCAAATTAGCCTTCTGTGGCTTGGCATCTTTTAAGAGTGACTAAAAATAAATTCTCCAAACCCCAAACTTTCAGGCTTAGCAGGGAAAACAGCCTGTCCTGCGGAGGACAGCTCTGCCCTAGGGTTTGTCTTTACATTTCAAAATGCTCCACGTTCTCTATTAGACTTCTGCAAATTGGACAAGGTGCTTACATTTGCCAGGAGTTGGGGTCAATACCATTTCAGATGCTTTTTTGTAGCATCCTTCTGAGCCCTCAGGCATTGCAAGCACACAGTGTTGCTTCAAATTTAACTCAGTCTTCAAGAGGTTTCTGCAAGTGTTACAGTCACTCTGCTGGGCATCTTGATGAGCTGAAGCAATGACCTCCCAAGGCAGTTGTATGGGTTAAGGAACCAGTTTTACCCTGAACTGCCACCTACATGTCCCCTGGAATGTGATTGCCAGGCTGAGAGGAAGTGAGTTGCTGATATACAAAAAATGGTCTCAGTGTCCCCAGCTGCAACTCTGCCTGAAACATTACTGTGCTTTTCCCGCTCAACTGTGTTAATCTTACTGTGTAAACCCTGGACTACTCTATCCCACCCCAATAATCCCAGGATCAGGCCTGCTCTGGGCAGGCATTCAGCAAAGCAAGAAGGGAGCCAAGTCCTGCCGCTCATTTCCCTCTTCAGGAGGTGTCAAAAACACCTTCGTACTGAGCTGTTGGGTACCCAGGAGGTCAGAACCCTGTTGCAGAGCAGATGGAAGATGAGGTTCTGTATCCCTTCTAATCTCCTTACTCTCCTGATCTGCTTCGTCAGTGGTAATAAATCAGCTATTCCAAATATTCCATCTTTTTTACACTTTTCCTTAGGATTAGGAAAAGCACAAAAGGAGGATATGAGAAAGGCTACAGACAGATGTAAGCAGGTGAAGTTTTTGTCTCTGAGAAAGGTCTGGGTTAGGTTAGGATTTACATTTTTTCCTTCACGTAACTCTTATTCCAGTAGAGCTGGGTGACCCTGCAGCCCTCTGGGTTATTTCCCCCCTGCTTAGGTGTAGACGTGCATTTCCTCTAGACACAATGTGCGGTTTCACCCTTGGTGCAGAGTCGTGGTAACACAAGAGCACACTCACACACATTTTCAGTTCAAGTTGTTCAAATCAGGGTCCCCACTTTCTCCACATGCAGGTCGGCAAGAGGGCACGGAGAGGCTGGCAGCCCCTGTGAAGAGCTCTGAAGAAAAGCACACAGAAAATAGATTTCAGTTACATCACGGTTGTTTCACAAATCAACCTTATTTAAAAATNTTTTTTTGCCTTCCATTTTGTAGCTGTAAATGGTTCACAGTTTGTGCCCGTACCTTTGATCTCCTAATAACAGCTTCAGATCTTACCATAAAATTTATGAAAATGAATTTCATGCTCAGGATGTTCATCCTGTGGAACAAGAGACAAGGCTAAAGCATCTTTAACATTCCTCTGGCAGGGTACCTACATAAAAAATATGATAAAGAATTAGTCTGGGCTATATTTGAACCCAGCAGCACTTTCTTTCCCAGAAGTCAAGGCATTTCCATGTGTTCAGACCCTGTTCTCTCATTGGGGAAGGTGATTTGAGGTGGATCTATGAGCCCAAGGTCATTTAGGTGCCTATGAAAAACAAGGCTCCTAAAAACGGGCATAAAAGCTTTGGATATCTGTTCAGATGCTTGCTCCATCTGGAAGCTCTCAGCTGTTTATATTAGCTCTGTAATTTAGCATTTTGAGGCATTAACTTTCCACTGAAGCTGTTGTTTGAAAAGAGCAGATTTCATGTAGCTCATAAAGAATTTAGTGCAGTTGTATCCCATGCTGAGCAGACACTTAATCACCTATAGACTTCCTGTGCAAGAGCAGTCCTGCGGAGGCCAGCGGAGCTGCTCACACAAGGAAACTTAATTGCCCATTTGTTCTAGCATTTGCCAAACCAAGGCTTTGATTCTCAAGTGTTTCACTGTGCTTTCCTGCATCAGCGATAGCCCTGTAAAGTTCACATGTGACAGCTTGCTAGTGGGGAAGCAGCTCAGCCTTATAATTCATCTCATTTGAGCTATCAAGCAGTGGTTACAATAGCACGGTTTTTGGACTCAGTTTTACAGATCTTAAAGCTGTTTTAGATCAAGTCTGGGGGTTTGTTTAAATGATTTATCTCCCTCTGTTTTGCTCCCACTGAGGATGACCTGCTGGATAATGGCTGCAGAGGCAAATGTGACCCCCTCTGGCATTCCCAGCTCTGTCCCTATGCCACCCTCCCTTAGACATTGCTTCCATCTCATTGCCCAGATTCTGCCCTTGTACCTGCTCTAAAGGCCACTGCTTTTCCCCCTGTTCAAGTGTAGCAGCTCCCAGGTCTGGGCAAAGAGATTTGGCTGAGCTTGGCAGCATTGCCCAGGAGTGAACAAGCCATGACCCTGCAGCCAGGGCACCTGCAAACCCCCCACCAGACTTCATGGGGTCTGTTAAAAAGCTGATGGGAGGAGATACAGGACTCAGTCAGGTCAGGGGGGTGGGGCACAACTTTGCAAATGATCTCATGTCCCTCAGGTGGGAAATTGGAGCACGTCAGCCCTTTCCCCAAAGGGGACCAGCTGAGAGCAGCACTCACTTGAAAGGACCGGGACTGCCTGGCATTCAGGGCTTTTTGTGACATGGATACCAGCTGGCCAGGCATGGGCTGGGATCAGCTCTCAGTATGGGCAGGAGCAGCCAGTGGAACTGCAACGATTTTCCATTTTTGGGTACCTGCTCCATTTCTAACGTGGGTGTTAGCCTGGAAACATGAACCTGGGGGTTTGGAGTGTGAATACAAGTGTTTATTTTCTGTGAAAATAAAGAACTGTTGAGTGCTCTAACAGCCCTACTGGCTCTGCCCCCAGCACAGTGAAACCATGGGTCTCCTTCCAGGCTAACGGTGCTGGGTTATTTCTAAGTAATCTCATTTACAGCTACATGAACATGGAGCTGGAATCACATTTCTAGTGTAACTTGCAGTGTCAGTGTAGATGTTTGGCCAAAAAAAGAATTGCCTCCATCACTCTCTGACTGCCTTTAAGTAGCACCTAAGCTTTTTGTAAGGGCTTGGTGGTTTTGGGTTGCATGTAAATGTCATTAACAACAAGCTCTCGGCCAAAAGAAATAACTTTTTCCCCTCCTTGCTCACCCGAGGACTTGTAGGAGACCAGATGGCCCCAGTGTTTGGGAGCAGAGTTTGGCAAAGGAGTCATTTTCAAAAGCTGGACTTTGCTAAGATGAAACATAGCTGTTGCTGCTGTCTTGCAGCCAGCTCCTCTGCTTTTTGCTTTTTAAGTGCCGTGTTGCTCTCCTACCCACCGAACCGACAAGATGTGCAAACCTATGTATGAAAGGAGTGAAATAGCCCAGTCCAAAGGACATGCTGAATTTTCTGTGCCCCAAGGCTATTGATTTGGTTTTTTAAAGCACATCTCAGTGCCACTTGCTGCGATGTTATGTTCTCATTTCTAAATCTGTAGGCGTGGGAGGCAGCGAGCTGCTCTCTGAAATCTTGCAATAAAAGCTTGGTATGAGGAGGAGGGAATTCGTACTGTGGAAAATGCCCAAGATTTGCTGTGAGAACTGTATAGTGCTGATCTTCAGCTGAGAAATGTCATCTGCTCGTCTCAGATCCAGGGCAGGGTCATTTGAAGGTCACATGGTGCCCAGCAAGACGTGTCTGTGGGACTGCCAGGCTGCTCGGGTGTGCTTGTCCCTGCACCTCTGCAGGGACGAGCCAGGAGGCACTGTGGGTAACGAGGGAGCTGCACACCAGGCAGGAGCCCACCCTGTCACATCTTTATGCATGAATACTGTTCACATCCCTTGTTGGGAGCAGCGGGAGAGCTTGTTGGGATGGGTTTATGGGAGAAGTGGAGGCAGAGGCAGCTGTTCCCGTTTTGGGGGACCACTGCTGCTCAAGGAGCTCAGCTCCGAACCCATGGCGAAAACAAGGTGTTTGCAGCTTTCCAGAGGCCCCTGCAGTACTTTTGGATTTGTGCAAGCATTGCAACAGGAGACCCCCAGGATGCAGAGCAAACAGAGGGAGGAGAAGTTTTTCGCTGTGGTGCCTGCCCGTGAGGGTGCTTTTAAGTAAAACTGAAGGTTCAGAATCTGTGTGCACTGCTGAGCAGTGTAGGAGCCACACGGGCAGTAAGGAACCCAGTGCTGTTCATTGGCAGGTCCAAGAATACGTTGGAGCTAGAAACCCAGATGTTGTTTGTGGCTTGGAAGCTGGGTACTGGTCAAGATGCTGAGCAGGAGCATAAATCAGAGCAGCCAGTAAAGGAAGGGAGACGTTGAAAAAGTCAAAACAGCTTACAGAGACGTGCAAAAACAAATAGAAATGTTTCAAGTATGCCAAAACCAAGAAACTTGAGAATGTGTCAGCAGAGCCGCCAACTTACAAGGGACAAGTGAGGAAGCTGAAACTGTGATCCAGGAACACTGGAACTTCCAAGCAGGAGTCACTGTCATTGTAGCTGAAGGTCCTGGTCCCACTCTGCTTGTTTAAAGTAACATAGAGAAGATGCTGTCAAGGGCAGGGCTTGGAGAAGAATTTCAGGTGCAAGCTGATGGCTTGAAAAGTGTTCAATGTCTGCATCCAGATGGTTCACCCAAGTGTTCTGCAGGAGCTGGGCTGAAAGCTGCAAACAAACATACATGTTTCTGCATAAAAACCAGCTGCTGTTTCAAGGAGATGGAGGCTTTGCCCATATTTTAAGAAAAATCTTAGGAATTGTCTAGACAGTGATGGATAGAAAGATGAGGGGAAGATGTTCGTGGCAATTTAATAGGAAAGATAATTAGCAACAGAATAAGAAAACACCAGGAGGATAAGGGAAATTGGAAGGGCCAAGGAGACATTCACATTTCTGTGTAGGAAAACATTGTCTCATTGCTCTGTTAAGAGTTGTCTCATGCCAGTGAAGCTAAGGGTAAGGAGGAGCTGGTATAATGTACACCTCATCCCTGCCCAGGAGGCTGTCAGAGAGCTAAACAGAGTGACTCACAGCCTGGGTGAAGAAAGAAGGTGGCCCCAAAAAGAGCCTACATCCACAAATTAGTCTGGACAGCAGCTTCCCTGTTAGGCTGGGCTGCGTGTCCAGGCCTTCTCCTAGGGTTAGCACACTTGGGGTGGGTTTGGATGACAGTGTCTGCAGTGATCTGTGCCTCCCACCAAACCCTGCTCACCTGCCTGCCCACCACGCCAGGGACCCCTCTCAGGATCACCGGGGTGGGTGTCTCACTGCCGCTCTGCTTTTCCCCTGCAGGAAAGTCCCACCTGGCCATCGTGCAGCGGGTGAACAATGAAGGGGAAGGAGACCCGTTCTACGAGGTGATGGGCATTGTCACCCTGGAAGATGTCATTGAGGAGATCATCAAGTCCGAGATCCTGGATGAGACGGATCTGTACAGTTAGTGTCCCAGAGCAGCTACTGCGGTTGCAGGAGCCAGGGTGGGAGCCTGCACAGACAGACAGACGTGTGGTAGGAAGCAGGCCAGAGCAAATTGTGGTCCTTCCCCAGAGTAATTTGCTGTCATGATGGGAAAGACAGGAATGGTGGGGAGATGCTGGTCAGGTGTCAGGGAGTCTTGAATGCTCAAGATAAAGAAGTACCAGCGTCAGCAGCCAGTGGCTGGGCAGGGCCTGACCTAGGAACATCTATGCTGGGCACGAAATACCAATGGGTGGTTCCCAAACTCATTTGCAACTCTGGGTGATGCATCCAGCCAGGACAACCTAGGACTTGTTCCTGAGGAATAAATGTGTTTCACGATCCTGCTCCCTGCCCAGGGAGCTGCTCCCAAGGCTGGATGCACAGCATGGTTTATGTGCCCCACTGCTCCATCTGCTCCTCCGCAGCAGCCCTGCCACAGGGTGCAGCAAGACACGGCTGTCCATACGTGTGCATGTGCCATGGGGCCCTGCAGCTGCAGCAGCTTTGTGGCTGCTGCAGGCGACTGACCGCTCTGCTTTGCCTGCAGCTGACAATCGGAAGAAGGAGCGGGTTCCGCACCGGGGACGCAAGCCCCAGGATTTCTCCATCTTCAGGCTCTCAGAGAGTGAGACGAAGGTGAAGATCTCCCCACAGCTCCTCCTGGCTACCCATCGGTTCATGGCAACAGGTACACTTGCCCTTGTGCAAGCCCTGCTACACCAGCCCCACAGGGCATCCCTAAGCCGTTCCTGCCTCAGGCTCCCCTCCACTGAGCAATTTTCACCTACAACGTGGACATCCCACTGCCCTGCCAGTGTGGGTCTGCATTTGGCTCCCCTCTGGGCAGTGGGGGCTTAGGCTGCAGGTGCGGGGCTGTGCAGCTCAGAGGATGAGGAGTTCCCGGCAGCCCCGGACCTGCTGAGCATAGCATGTGTGTGTTGCCTCCCCTCTAGAAGTGGAACCTTTCAAGTCCCCCTACCTCTCTGAGAAGATCCTGCTGCGGCTCTTGAAACACCCCAATGTCATCCAGGAGCTCAAGTACGACCGAAAGAACAAGAAGGCAGCAGAGCATTACCTCTACCAGCGCAACCGCCCCGTCGACTACTTTGTCCTCATCCTGCAGGTGCCTGGGGCAGCAGCAAGCAGAGGGTGGCAGGAGGTGGCCCTGTTTTCTCCTTGCCACCTTGTTCTGGGCTGCTTCTGCCGGCAAAGATGCCCATCCTCTTGTATGGGATGGCAGAGGTCCCTGCAGCCCTGGGTGGGTCAGGAGCACGGGGTGCCTGTCTGAGAGGGTTTTCCTTCCTCCTCCTTCCAGGGGAAAGTGCAGGTGGAGGTCGGCAAGGAAGGACTGAGGTTTGAGAATGGTGCGTTCACCTACTATGGTGTCCCTGCCATCATGGCTGTTGTCTCCTCAGGTGAGGCCTGTGTGGGCTCCCTCTGGCCCTGCCTTTGCTTCACAGCACCTATGGAGGCTAAACCAGCTGGTGCCAGGAGAAGGGGCTGGCCATGGGGTGGGGTGGCCCTGCTTCAGGGCATGGGGCAAGCAGGAGCCCTTCCCCTGCTATTCCCACACCTCCAACTGTTGTTTCAGAAAACGATGTGCGAAAAATGGGAAGCCTGGCAGGATCCTCCTTCCTACGTAAGTATTTTGGGACAGGCTGAGGCCCTAAATCCTCTCTGCAGCACCAGCTGGCTGGAGGAGCGATGGCTTTTCTCCCAATGCAAAACAGCTCAGACTCTGTGCTGAGGTCACCCCTTAAAGAGGTAGACAGAGAAACAGAATGCTGGGGGGCTGATGCAGTAAAGTCCCCACAGAGTGACTTGGAGGTCCCTTTGAGGTCCCTTTGACGTCCTTTTGAAGTTTCCACTATGTGCCGGGTCTCTGCCAGTGGGTCCCAGCATGGCTGGCACTGCAAGGGACAGTGCCCACAGGTGGGTGTTATGTTCATTCTAGGTCTCAGCATAACAACTCTAGACCCGTTTGCCTTCCTGAGGCTCAGGGCACAACCTGAACACGGGCCCTACATTGGGCTGCTTGGGAATTGCAGAGATGGGTTGATTTACCTGTGAGCTATTTGCATGTAGTAGTGGGAAATTAGCTGAGTAGATACCCCAGGGCCAATAAATTCCCTGCCTGCAGAGCTGATGGGTTAAGAAGCAGATCCCCTGCTTGGAGGAGTTAAGAGGGAGCTCTGATTAGGGGAGACTGACAGGTACCCCCTTCTTTGCTATAACCCCTGAAGATGTTTAGTCCCTGGTGGCGCAGGAGCAGGTGGAGGTGCTGCCCAATCCCAGTCCGTCACATCCCTCATCCAAACCCCAGATGCTGCAGTCAGATCTGCAGTGCTGATGGTAAGCTGAGATACTCTACCTGCCTAATCAAAACAGGGACCTACTAAATTTGATCTTTAGGGAGGTGTAAAGAGGAATGTCATCAAGAGAACAGGGGGAGTCTTTCGGGGCAGGTGACTCACTCCGGTGGGTCCCAGTCTTTCTGCAGCTCTAGGGTTCACCTATTTCCTGCTGCTTGCTCTGCCTCCGTGCAGAAGGCTGGCTCGTGGACTGATGGATTAACCCCTCAGTGCGCATTCCTGCTCCACTGTGTGTCCACAGTGCACTCGGTTTGGACAGAGGAAATCAGTGAAGTGGCCAATTTCTGCCAGGGTGTTGCTGGATGGCCCAGTGTCCCATATCCCAAGCGACAGTCCTCAGGGCCCCACGGGGCTCAGGCAGTGAGTGCTGCCCACGGGCCTTGGGCCAGGCAGGGCAGAAGCCACAGTGGGAGCTGTGTCACAACAGCCATGCATGTCTGCAGTGCTGCCTGCCGGGACACTGCTGCTCAGGCCTCCTTCGCTCCCCGTGCTCACGCATGACACTGTCACCGGGCGTTTTCTGCCACGCAGCCATTCCTGCCTGCAGTGGGACATGTGCGGTGTCACACCCCTGGCCATCAAGGGAGCAGGATGGGAGGCAGAGGTCACAGGGCATCTCCCTTGTCAGGCTGGCATCCTCTTTCCTCCTTGAAGGAAAGCCCAGAAGAAATGAGTGTGAGTAGAGTATCACAGCTGAGAATTCAGACATTAACCTAGAGCATTTAACAGTTTGTTATTAATTAACTGTTGTTGTGCAACTGTTTTATCACCAGCTGATCTCTGGCGTTGGTGCTGTGTGGTGACAAACACTGTGGGAGGGTCAGGCAGTGGGAGCACGGAGTCAGGCGGGGGGAGCTAGTAGTTATCAGCTCGTCCTTTGCTCCCTTCTGGACAAGGTCATTCTGGGCAGTGCTTCATGCTGGTGTCTTTTTTATTCGCAGAAGGTTTGGATTCAGGGGAGGACACAGAACAGGAATTCCTGGGGGAGCAGCAGGGAGATTAGAAAAGGGGACTGCAGGGCAAATTTCCTGGGGGTTTTACGTTTTAAGCAATTTTAAAACATTAATCACATAGGCAGCAGATAGTTCCTAGAGTGTTACAGCTGTGCTGCGGGCAGAGTGGCTGGAGGTAGGGCAGGACACCTCGGGCAGGAGGGCTGGCAGCTGGGGGAATCATGGCAATGGCTGGAGGAGGGGCCTGGCAGCCAGCAGGCTCGCATCTCCCACTACTTTCGAGGTGGGCAATGGCAGTGCTGAAAGCAGAGACTGGGAAGTGTTAAGGAGTGCATCTCTCACCCTGTGCGTTGGTCTCTCCGTGCTCCCCCATCCCCTGTGGCATGGCCCAGGAATGCTGTGGAGGGCAGCAGTCACCGGGAGGGGGAATGGCCTGCCCTAGAAGTTGTCACTGCTGCTGTAACCCATGGCAATAAAACATGGAAAGTGAGTGTCTATGATTTACCTTCTCTGTAGCAATGGGTCAGGCAGCCCCAGATGCAGAGTCCTGGCTGCTTGCGGTTCCTGCAAGGATCAGCCCACAGTGGGTAGCTCTTCTCGGCATCACCCTAAGGCTGTTGAGACCCAGGACCTTGCAAGGAACTGCAGGCAGCCTGACATGAATCCCTTTGCTTTGCATCACCCTGAAGAGCTTCTGCCAGCTCCTGCCTGCAGCTGTGGGGCTGGGGCAGTGGCTTTTGCAGAGTACATTCCTTCTCTGCCATGTGCCTGCACATACAGAAGCATCCCAAGATGCCAAGTGCAGTGATTTAGCTTCCACCCTTTTCCCAGGTGGCACAAGCTGACCACAAAGTCCCCTATCCTGGCAATGGCCAGTAAAGAGCTAGAGCCAACTGCCAGCACTTAACCCATGGGGAAAAAGGTGATTTCTACCCATGCTGGGGCCCTAGGAAGTTGTTGCAGACAGGCCTGGCAGGAGTGGATCCCCCCTGCCCGCCTCACCTCCCCTTACCTCATCACAGAGCAACCTGCTGATTTACAGCTTTCAAGTCTGTGTCCCTGCTGGTGGCCCTGTCCCCAGAACCAGCGATCACCTCCCCAGAGCAGAAGCAGGAGGGTGTAAAAGGGGTGTGAAGGGATGCTGGAGACAGCAATGGGAGCTCAGCACAGGACTGCTGGCAAGATTCTTTTTCTTATTCTTCCTTTTGGTCTGTATCCCACCCTCACCTCCACCCCTCACCTTTCCCCTGGGCCCCCTCCTTCCTTCTCCCTCCCTCTCTCTGCAGTGCCTGTCTCAGTGTCCCGTACTTTCGCCTTCAGCAGAGGGGACTCCCTGGCTGGCTCTCCAGGTAACCGGGTGTGGCTTTGGCCAGGGACCTTTGCATGTGGCAGGCTCTTTCCAGCACCCTGTCCCCATATCCTCAAGCCCCCTCAACCCTGCATGCTGGGCAGTACCCACAGCACCCCTGGGCAGCCTCTCACTGGTTGGAGCACTGGTGGCAGACTGGGGACAGCAGTCCTGCCACAGCCTCCCCAGTATGATGCAGATCCTGGGAAGAATGGGATGGGGACAAGGGGGAACCATGGACAGCTTGGGCTTTCTTTGGTGTGCACTTCTGTAATTGCCTGCACTTAGCACCTGGGGTTTTGACTTGCTGCTTTTGGTGACAGTGACCTGCAGCGCTGCATGCCTACTGCCCTGCCCCCCTTGCTTTCTGGTGATCTGGGTAATAAAAGGGCATTTTAGCAGCAGAGCAAAGTCAGCACGACGTCACCCGTGCAAGGAACAAGCTGCCTTTGTTCCCTAATAAATCACTGACTAGACAAAATCCATCACACTGTGTGTCAGAGGCCACGCTGTGTGTCAGAGGCCATCAGTCAATGTGAGTGACAGGCCAGCTTGCCATGGCAGCCTCTCCTCCTGATCTGTCACAGTCGGGGTGAACAGGAGTGTGCCCTTGAGGCAGGTTAAGCAAACACTCACAGGCTGCCGGCTGCAACCAGGAGAAGTTGTGCCAAATGCGGCGCAGAAGGCCAGCGTTAACAGGAGAGCTGTCAGTGACAGGCAGGCAAGCAGCCCTAACCCCTGCTGCTGGCACCGGGTCAGAGTCCTGCTCGGTCCCTTCGGTTTGTGTGGGGCTGACATGGCACGGTCTCCACATCAGCGTGCCCTGAGGAGGACCGGCTGCAGGTCCCCCTCAGGGCCCCTGCCAGCGCCGTGTCCTGGGGAATAGCCGCTGGAAGCGACTGGTCCATGTTGGCCCTACACCAGCACTGGGAACACAAGCAACACCACAAGCAAGAGTGAGTGTTTGCCTCTCTGCTGTCCCCTCCTGCAGTGAACAGGTCACCGTCGCGCTGCAGTGGCCTCAACCGCTCCGAGTCCCCCAACCGGGAGGACTACGGAGGCAGCAGCACGCAGCTCCACAGCAGCAGCAACAACATCTACACGCCCGACTACTCTGTGCACATCCTCTGCGACGTGCAGTTTGTCAAGGTAGGGGCAGGGATGGCAGGGACTCTCCCACCCTGGCCACCCCTGTCCAGGCACCCTCTTGCTCCACTGTGCCGCAGGAGCCTGGTGGGTGCCCAGTGGGTGCTGGGGAGCCCTGCACTTACTTTTCTGTCTGGAGGTTTGGTTGGAGCCACCAAGTCTCCAAGAGGTCCTGGTGGGGCTCGGTGCCCGCTGAGCTGGGTGCACGTCTGTGTGCCCAGGTGACCCGGCAGCAGTACCACAACGCACTGGTGGCCAGCCGCATGGACAGCTCGCCCCAGTCCCCCGACATGGAGGCCTTCGACAGGGATTCAACCAAGGCCTCGACGGCACGGGGAACCCCACAGACACCCAAGGAGGACCCCGCCACCCTCCTGAATGAGAGAAACAGCATCATGTGTGAGTCACCCAGCAGCATTCTTTCCCTGCCAGAGGCCAACACTGCATGTCCCCTGGGGGGTCTGTGCTGGCATGATGCACACACCAGCTCTGGGATGCAGCTGCACATGGAGTGGGGCTTGTGGGCATTTTCACACACACACCTGTGGGTGCCTGCACGTGCACACAGCTGCCGGTGTGCAGGCATGTAATTCCTCATTGCCACGCGCTCATGTCCCCCGGGGTCCCTGGCAGTGGGACCTGCTGCCACGGCTGGCATCCTGCCGCATCCTGCCCCAGGGCACAGCACCTCCCTGCCCTGCTGTCATGCCTGCCCTGTGTCCCTGCAGGCAGCCGCTCCGAGGGGCTGCGCAGTCCCAGCGAGTCAGTGTTCCTGCGCATGGAGGGCATCCCCTTCATCCAGGAGGAGCTGGCTGACAACGAGGAGAACAGCAAGCGGCAGAGTGAGTCTGGCCAGGGGACACACACAACTGACCCCGGGGGTGGCGAGGCCATGGTGCCCTGAGGCGCTGCAGCCATGTTGGGCTTTTGCAGACAGTGAGTGCTGCGGGACCGTCCTGGAAACGGAGTCCCCGGGCAGAGAGGCCAGGACCAGCTCATTGCCGAGCAGCTCTGAGGAGGCACTGGGCAAGAGGCTGCTGAGATCCCTCAGTGAGTGACTGACCCGGGACGGGACACCCAGGGGACAGCCCTGCCTTGGCACGCCACTGCTTGTGTCAGCTGCTCCCCAGCTCTGTCCTGGGGACACCCTGAATGGGGCTGGCGTGGAACAGGGGACAACCTAGTTCCCCGTCAGTACCTCAGCAGCAGGCAAAACTGCACCTGGGGCTAGCTCAGGCAGAGCCAGCCACTAGGTCCTGATGCAAGCCTATGCACCCTTGCCCTGAACACCCTTGCTGCTGCAGGTGGGCGCAAGCAGCGGACATCATCGGAAGGCGAGAAGTCGCCAGAGGAAAGCTCCAATCTCGCCCCATTAATCACCTGAGCAGCAGCGTGGCCAGAGCACAGTGCTGGAGGCCCACGCAGACTGGAGGTAGGAACCCGCCGCTTGGTGCAACATCATTCCCCAGCAAGTGGGAGGTCACTCATTTTAAAGTGTAAAATCAAGTTGCAGGCAGCAAAGCCAAGTGGTGTGGTTTGGAGCCCATGCAGGTATGCGTGTTGCTGGGGACTGGAGCAGGGTCAAGGGATATGGAGCTGGGTCTGCTCTCAACAGCAGACTGGATGTCAGAGACTGGAGTGAGACCTTGACTCATGTTTTCACTAGAAACCTGTGTCTGCACCAGTATACCCCTGAGCGTGGCTAGGAAAGGTGCTGCAGGCTTGAGCAGCAGCAGGTCAGGGAGGGCAAGCTCTGGCCACCTGCACCAGGCTGTGCTTGTGTCTTCCAGGTCTGCAGCATGGGGGTCTCCTGCCGTGAGGCTCATGTCCAGCAGCAGGAGGTCTGCACTCGCTCGCTGCCTGTCCGCCCACTCGTGCCGCCCCTCCCTGCAGGACTTGTGCAGAGCCCCATCCCCAGGCGAGAAAGATGTACCCCTGGCAGGGCTGAACCACCCAGGCAGCCTGGACCAGCTAGCTGGACACCGAAGGCCCTTGCCCAGCTGCTCCCTGGTGGCATCTGGTATCAAGGAAGAGGTGGAAAAAGGAAAGGTGAAAAAGTGTCTGTCACGGCATCCCTGCAGGCAGTGCAGGGAGGGGCAGCCCAACCCAGAACTGCCCTTTGACTTCATTTACCATCCCCATCCCAGCGAGGCCCGGAGCCCCGCGGTGCTGGGCGCTGCACAGATGTGGTCTCCACCATGAGGAGAATGTGCTGTTTGGGGGGTGCCACACGCAGCTCAGGGCCCCAGCGCACGTTTGTGCCATGCCTGGTGACACGCCCGCTTGCTGCGCCTCGCTCACGCTGACCATCGACACAGCCCAGCACTCCTGAAGCCCTGCTAGGCACAGGGCAAGGAGTCCCGCTCACCCCCGAGTGCAGCCCCCTCCCTGGGGAGGGGCCTCTCCATGCTGCATTGGACCATCCTGCTCTCCACACACGCCTGCCGGCGTGAGGGAGGCTCGCACCAAGACTTCGGGGTGGTACAGACCAGTCAGTAGTTTTTGTAGAGGCTCAAAGCAACGGGGATATCAACATTAAAAGTGATTTTTCCCTGAGCGATGCCCTCTCTGTGTCCGTGGGTGTAGGGAAGGATGCTAACACCTCCCACCAGGCCAGGCTGCCCTCCTACCCACAACCAGAGGCGGCTGGAGTAACAGGACTCAGCCTAACTGAAGGGAGCAAGAGGACGGGTCAGCAAGCACTGCCCAATTTCCTGCCATGAAGCTGGGCTCTCTGTCACTCCTACTGCCAGGAGAGCACTTGGCAAGCAGAGAGATAAGCCACAGCAGTGCAGACAAGGACTGGGGAAAAACAGGAGTTAATATCAGGCCATTGCAAACACAATAGTGGGATACACGTGCTGGAGTTCAGCCTGACAGATAATGACAGAAATCTCATAGTCCACCCAAGCTGATAAAACTTCAGCTGGAATAACTGCAGCCCTGTCTGGGCACTGCCCTTCTAAGGAAACACACAGCAATGGAAAAGTGGACAGAGGAAAGCAAGAGCTAAAAAACAACCTATCCCAAAGACTGAAGGAAATAGAGTCACTTAATCTTAACGGGTGAAGGATGTGAAGGAGAGAGAGGAAGTTTTCAAATACATAAAAAGCTGTTGTACAGAGGAAAGGAATAATCTGTTCTCTGTTGCCATGGTAAATGGGATAATTGGTAATGAGCTTACACCGCAGAAAAGGAGAAATTTAGGTCACTTGCTAGGAAAAACAAGGCTGCTAAGACTACCAAAACACCAACATAGATCACATGGGGTGGGCCAGCCTTCACACCAGGAGGTCTGTAAGGGCAGAAGTGTAAGCAAATATAAATAACAAAAGCAGAGCTGGTTCCTTAACTCCTCCTGAGATCATCCCTGGAAGCCACCTTCTAACCACTTCCCCATCATCCCTGTTCTGAAAGGACACCAAGAAGAAAAAAAGCTCCCCACCTGGAGACAGGAGGAAAGGCTGCCTCTGGCCCACTCTCCTCTATGACATGAATACTGACTCAAAAAGAACAAACAAGAGACCCCATGCACTCTATGCAAACACAACAAGGCAATAAGGCACCATTTTTGCCTTTTCTGTCTAAGCTGCAGCACAAGCAAATCCATCAGGGTAACAGTGACTACTGCTACGTGACCCAAGGAAATGAGCTGCCCCCTTTCTTCACAAGGTCCTGTCAGGAGGCTGCTCTGTCAACTCACAAATAGATCAGCAGTGACTGCAGAGAGCAGAAACAGATGGTCCCAGCTCTTTTTCAGTGCCAGAAACACAGGCTGTTGCTGGCAGGCCCCTGCTGAAGCCAGTGGGAGTAGATGGTGGTTCACCAGGGGCCTGCTGAAAAGGATGAACAGAAGAGATCTGCTTTTTGAGATCGTAGGGGTAGCCCACGAGCCCTGGGCCAGGGAGGGATGGCCAAATGGCTAGAAACACTTGACATCCAGAAAGCAAGCACAGACAGACAGACAGGATGAGCTGGGCAGCACAGGCCAGGGGGGCAGAAAGAACACAAGATGGATATTGGAGGAACTGGTTGGCTTCATGTAGTCACAGGGAGCTCTCAACAACACTCTTCCAGTAAGAATCCCTTTAGTAGTGGCTGTGATCATCAGAGGTGCAACACACCCTGAGAGAGAAAGGGACAGCCCTAAGACAAGCTGAGTAAGTGGACAAACCAGGACGTTGAGGCTTTAACCTCAGCCTGGGAAGAGGTTCATACAGTCTGAAGACACGACGTCACACAAGGCAGGGGTAGCGTTCAGAGACAAAGGTTTAATTTCATGTCAGCAACACAAAGAAGCAATTATCACAATTACAAATATTTGCTCGTGTAAGGCTCAGAAATTGGGAAGGGGTGGGACGGGTGGAGAGAGGAAGCTAGCAACAACTTTACCCCTCCCCAAAATACTACTGAGTGACATTAATTCACAAGTCACGTGAGATCCCAACCACTGGGCTGTTATCCCACAGTGCATTGCACTGGCACCAGACTTTGCCATGATCAAAATGATCAGTTACATGGAGTTGATTTGGACGTGCTGAAGATGCAGCTCTAAGGCCCTCAAGACCAAGCTGCTGTTGTGAAACAAGAGCCAAGGTGGCTCACACCACCCCCACCTCCTGGAGGCACTGGCTTACCATACTGCAAGGACCACTTAAAAAATGTCAGAAGATGATTATCCCTGATTGAGCTACAGCTCCCATCTTTATTAAACCCCAAGAGGTGTGGGAAAAGGCAAGCCATGAGCAGAGAAAGACATGGACTACACACTATAGCTTTGGTGACTTCATGTAAGTTTGGTTGTTCATGTGCTTCATTGGATTTTTGTGACAGCTTCATGGATGGACTTGGCCACATAGTCCAGGTTCTTGGTAGTTAGACCACACATGTTGATGCGCCCACTAGCCATCAGGTAGATGTGTTTTTCTTTGATCATGTACTCCACCTGCTTAGCTGGGGAAACAATTGGACACCAGGTCAGAGCAGTGACCCACAGCTCAGAAAAGCCCAAAGAACCAGTCAGGGATGCTTGACTCTTTCACGACAAGCAGAAAAATTCAAGCATTGGCCACAGTACTGTCTGATGCTTCATCCCTCCCCAGCCACAGATGCAGTGATGCCAAAACTCCAGTGAGGCTGAGAGATTCCTCCTTGGACTGCTTCGGTCCAGTCCACCCACACCAAAACTGTCTTCACCCAATCTTCCCTTCACCAGGCCACTTGATACTTACGGTTCAACCCTGTGAAGCTGAACATGCCGATCTGCTCTGTGATGTGGTTCCAGGTGCCAGGAGTCCCAAGGGCCTCTAGTCGAGAGCGGAGCTCTGACCGCATCAGCAAGACCCGATCTGCCATTGTCTTCACATTGCCCTTCCTGCAGCAGGCAGGAAGCAGAGCATGAGGATGGGCACCCATCTGGTTTGAAGCCACCTGGCCAAGCCTGACACTCAGGGAGACAGCTTCCCTCCCCGCCCCTCTCCTCTCCCACCGGCCCTGGCAACACGTACCACTCATCAAAGAGCTGCGGGGAAGAAAGTGTAGTTGCCACAATGCGCGCTCCCTGCGAGGGAGGGTTGGACCAAGTGGTGCGCACAATCTTCTCCATCTGGGATAGCACACGCTGCACATTGTCTGCGTCCTTCCCCACCACGGTCAGGTTCCCCACCCGTTCATCTGTGGACAAGCCAAGAGATGTGAGCCGTTGGTTCCACACGTCGTGGCAAAGCAGAGCATTCCCCACCCCTCAGCATGCCAGCCCCATCTGTCTGGGTATGATGCTACTGGGCCAGCTTACTGCCAGACACTCACTGTAGAGCCCAAAGTTCTTGGAAAACGACTGTGCACAGAAGAGCTCAAAGCCCTCGGAGACAAAGTATCGCACAGCCCAGGCATCCTTGTCCAGGCTGCCAGAGGCAAACCCTTGGTACGCCGAGTCGAAGAATGGAAACAGGCTCCGGCGCTGCAAGGAGGAACAGTGTTAGAGGGAAATCCCCTCCCCACAAACTCTGCTTTACCCCCCACAGTACCCGTAGGAGGGAAAAATGACCATTAAGTTTCTGTGTGAATGGAAAGGAAACGTGGTCCAGCAACACCAGACTGAAATACTTTCTTTCTACTGGGGTAAAAGAATAGAAAGACTAAAGTAGTCAATAAAAGTCAATGCAGGAGAAAACTGCATTTGAGGACACAAGAACTGCACCACTTCATGTGCTACTATCCAGCACCTGCTTGTGGATATTCTTTCCAGCAGGAGAAACCTCACTATAGCCCATTCCACAGAGTTTGAAAATAAGAACTTGGAGGCACAATGAGAACTGCAATGCATCTACCCTCTGAGCACAGACAACCAGCATTCTGTTGTCAACCTCTCCCTTCAATACCTGCCTCGTGGGACTCTTTCAGCTTCTGTCACATCTCACACCATTGCCCAAAGCCCATTTCAGATGCAAATGCTTTGTCTGGTTCAAGAGCTATTTGTCCCTTCAGTACTGCTTTAGTCCCAGGAGCAGCCCATACCTTCATAACAGTAGCAATCTGCTTCCACTGCTCGGGAGTAGGGTCTGTGCCTGTTGGGTTGTGCGCACAGGCATGGAGGATGAAAATGGAGAACTCCGGGGCATGCTGAGGAGAGAACGTGTCTTGGTCACATACACACATGGATGAGACTGGACACCCGCAGCACAGGGAGAAGCCTGGAGCTGCTCTGGGCAACAACAGCCTCTTTTGCAGTGATCCACTTCCCAGCACAGTGCACAAGATCCCAGCCAGCTGCAGATACTAACAGTACAGCACCAAGCTCAGCCCGTCCCGTGCCATTTTTACTCACCTCCATGTCATTCAGCAGCCCCTGGAGATCCAGGCCCCTCTTGGCAGCATCCCAGTAGTGGTACGTTCTAATATCTTTGAAGCCAGCATCCATAAACACGGAATTGTGGTTCTCTGAGGAAAGAAATAACTTTTCAGAAAAGCAGGCCCTATCTCCAGCAAGCTGCCTTCTCCAGCCTCAGCATCTCCCACTACACACATGGGAAGGCCCCCCTCTCACTGCCCAGGCCCCTGCAAGGAACAGGGCTGTGCCTCCCTCTGTGGCTGACCCACAGGGCTCCCTGAGAGCAGCACTCACCCCAGGATGGAGCGGAGACGTAGACTGGGGTGGCTGTGTTGTTGTTTCCATTGTACCAGCGCCTCAGGAACTCTGCGCCGATCCGCAGAGCGCCCGTCCCGCCCAGGGACTGAACACTTCCGACCTGCAACAGAGACAGCTGCCAGCTTTGTCCACCCAGGTCAACACCATTATCAGCGCATAGTAAGCAGAGGCGCTTGCAAGAGTGAGACAGGATCCCAAACTTGTCCCTGGGGTCACCCCAGACAGAATGCCATCCCCTTCCAGTGGTCTTCAACCTCCTTCAGTGCTCAGGCCCATCCTGAGAACTTCTACCGTTATAAATAGACTCCAGCCATTCCTGTTACATTTTGGCACAGAACAGATTCTCAGCTAGTAGTTTATTTCAGGAAAGGTGGTATATTATCTGACCTGGGTTTCCTGTGGGGAACTATTAAAAGATGAAGGAAAACACAGATTCCGATCACAGCCCACGTTTGGTTTTTGCCCAAAACCACAACTACTTGCACAAACAGTTTCAAGTAGATGGGTTCATCAAGTAAGCTACAATCGAGAAAGATGACGTGTGAGAAAGCCCCAAATCCTGCCAAAATGCAGGAGCTCTACACATTTGTGCACTTCTACTCAGTCTGCTGTAGAGACACCCCAGGGACCCCAGTGCTCCCTGTCCACCACATACTCGGTTCTCCTTGATGGCAGGGCTGTCATCACCCAGGGCTATCCGGGAGGCATTGGCCCGGAACTCAGGCAGGCCCAGGATGGGCAGGTACTCGTGGTTCAGGCTGTTGTCGTTGGCGATCATCTGCTCCACCTTCTTCACCACCGGCAGGACCCATGGCTGCCCCTCGTCCGTGCGGTAGGCTGCGGGAAAGGGAGAGCCGTCGTTACTGCACCGAGGGGACGCTGCGCCGGCCGGTTACCCGAGGGACCTGCCCGGGACACCGAGGACGGCGGCCGGGCCGGCGCCGGGCTGCCCCACGACCTTGACGCCCGTTGGACCTCGCTGCCCGCCCGCCCCCGCGCCCGGCCGGGCGCTTGCCG
>VZRQ01006157.1:617188-637200 GCA_013397975.1 Machaerirhynchus nigripectus | reverse complement strand
GCCACTCTGCCCTGCGTGGGGCCGGGCCCGGGCCGCGGGCGGGCGTGCGGAGCCGCCACCGGCGGTGCGGCGCCCGGTGCCGGGGGGACTCCCGCAGCTGCAGAGATGGAGGGGGATGGTCCCGGGGTGCAAGGCCCCGTGCAATACGGGTTGCTGCGGGGGATGCCGTGCCCGAGGCAGCGCTGCGCTGCGGCAGTGCTCGCGGGTGTAGTGCTCGGGGTCACGGCACAGTCCCCACTGGGCACCCAGGGCTGCAGATGAGCCCTGGAGGGCAAAGCCGGGGTGAACGGCAGCCCCGGGGTGCTGTGCCCGGGGTGCAGGATGGTGCCGGAGTGCAAGGCCCGCGGGGTGCGGGAAGGGCTGTGCCCAGGTGTGACGGGTCCGGGCGCAGTGCCCGGGGGGCGGGGGCATCCCGGGGCTGCAGTGGCGCCGGTGCGGGACGGGGACCGGTGTGAGGACGGTGTGTGTTTCCACCTCAGGGCGGGTCACGGGGACCCCCCCGTGCTTCTGGCGCAGGTTTTTAAGGCACTTCCCTGATTCACAGCCACCTGCAGGTCAGACGCTGTAGGCTGACCCCCGAGAACCTGCCAGCCCCGGGAAAACCCCAGGGTCACCTGTGAGGGTGTCCCCTACCACTCGTTAGCTCGGGACATGGCACCGATCCGTGGGGTGTTCCTCGCAGCGCCTCGCTGCCAGACTCCACGCCCTTCGCGCAGGGACAGCGCTTCCCACGATGCCCCCGGCCCTCTGTGGCTCCTGCGGGCCGCCCCCCAGCCGTGCGGGGACCCCCGGGTCTCCTGGGNCGGCCTGGGGCTGGTCGAGCATCCCACCCGTGGCTGGCCCCACGCCTTCCTGGGCAGAGGGGTCGGTGCCGCCCCGTGCGTGGCCGGCTGCGTTAGGATCCCGCCACCTATCTCGAGCGGCTTTGGAAGTTTGTGAGAATCCGCGCGCAGCCTTGCTACATCTGGGAAAGGCTTTGAGGGAAACGGTAAGCCGCGAATAACAGCCCCGACAGCGTGACACACACCACACACCCCCCACTTCGTGACATAAAACACGGGGGTACAGGACAGGAAAGGCCGTGCTGCCCCCAAATGCTTTTGTAGACAACCCATGTTATACGCTCCCTTTGTAAATCCAGCCAAGATCCCTGTGAAAACCAGTTTGGCTCCTTGGCCCCCTCCCATGCCCAAGGTGGCTCCACAGCCCGGCTGCCCGGGAGGGAGCCCAGGGGCACAGCCCTCGCGTTCCCCGGCTCCGGGCAGCACCTGGAAGAACTGCCCAGTGCACTTTCTGCTTAGCATGAGAGTGGGGAAGAGGCAGAGCTGTCTGTCGGCACAGTAGCATGTCAGCACTTCTGCCTTCAGAGAAAACAGCATAATGGGAAAGGCAGAGGAGAAAGATAGCAGTGCTAGACCAAAGCCTGGGCCCTGGTGGGGTTTTTAGTCCAACTTGGATAAAATTTCATTCAGGTCTTGAGAAAGAGCCGCATGGAAACCCAAAAAGAGCTTCAAGTCTGCTCTCTGCAATAGCTGTGAACCTCTGCAAACACCTGAGCTGGCCAAGCTGCTGTCAGGGCATCCAAACCTTAACCCTCACCCTACCCTTAAACCTAACCCTACCCTTAACTCTAATCCCAACTGGATGAAGAGCTCTTGGGTTTCTCAAGGTCAGTGGATGCTGCTAAATGAGAGATACAGCAGTGCTGGGCAAGGAAGCAGCTGATGAAAAGAAGGGCATCAGAGGGATCTGGGGGTAGCCCACTGCAGGGCGAGTCATGTTTTCTGCTCACTAAGAGTAAAGCACTGCACAAGTGGAATGCTGAAATAGGAAAAACAGACGGAGGCTGCTTAGAGCATCCTATTTCTGGAGCAGACAGAAGTTCTAGGGAGTCCCCAGACTATCAGGCTCTCACTGCACTTACTGGTTTCTAATCCTACCACTTTCCAGGGAGCACTGGGATACTTGGCCAAGTGCTTTCCCAGTGCAGAACAGGGAAGTCACAAAGGCACAGGGGTGCTGCCTGCCAAGCTGGCTGCACCAAGCTGCTGTCTGGCACTGCCGGAGCAGGCTGAGCAGTGCTTGTTGCAGGAAAAAAATGCCATTTCCCCAAATCAGCACCATTTTTCTCCCCTTCCTCAGGAGCTCCTGGGCAGTGTGAGCTCAGTGCTGCTAGTCTGGTGGAAACCATGTGTGCTGCTGCCTGTGCCTGCGAGGCCAGGGTCACTGACCCAGCAGGAGTTACCTGCCAGCGCACTTGGTGCCTCCAGCTCAGCTGGTGTCCTGTGCCCTTGACAGCACGGAGTGGGACTCCGCTTGGGAAGAGATGCAAGAATGAGACAATAAGAGACAAAGCAGCAGGCCGTCGGGCCCCTGAGCTGGGTGGCTTTGCGTTAGCAAGATCCCTCTGGCCCTGAGCTTTCATCTCCTCAGCCTACACAAAGGGTGCCACCAACATGTATGTAAAAGCAGGAGGAACATGGGAGCCAGCCCTGAGGCATCCCTCCCTTCATCTCCTGCCTTGGACTGACAGCCAGCAATGACCTGCCACTCAGTGGGAAAGCCTGCACACCTTACCCAGAGCGAAGAAGCCCTCGGGCACGCACGGCAGTGCCGCACGCAGACAGGGCCCCCCGCACTCAGCTCCTCCTGCGAGCCAGAGGCTCGGCAGCCAGCCTGGCTCCTGCGGGGCTAAGGCTGCTGCAGGGATACAGGGACCACTGGGGACCTGGTGATGGCCTCCCTACACCATCAAGCCTCACGTGGTCCTGGAAAAAAAGCCCTTTTTATGAGGGTGAGTTCCACTGACCCCGTCCCATTCACTCCCCCTTGCAAGATTCACCCTCACACCCCTCTGGTCTCTGCCTCATCCTCTTCCTCTCCAGAGTGCCCTGCCCAGTACTGGGACGCTGTCGATCCTGGCATCACAGCAAGGGTTTAGCAGCGTGCCCATCTCGGTCCGAGGCTGGGTGCAAGCAATGAATAACAGCCCCCAGAGCTGAGGCTGTTCCCAGCGGGTGCCGTGCGGGGGCTGTTTTCCCAGCATCCTCCAAATACAGATGTTTTCTCAGTGCAGGATCCAGACAGAGGAGGGTAAAATGTTTTCATTCCAAGCTCTGGAGGTCAGGTCATGGTTTGTCTAAATGGCTTTTGTTGCTGTAATTATCAGATTAGCTGATCTCTGGCGGTGCATTTAGGGGCAGCTACATTAACTGTGGATCCTGACCCCTCCACTGCCACCCTGCCCAGCTGGGACAGTGGGTTTGCAATGGAGCAGTGGGGATTGGGGATGTCACCAGAGCCAAGTGAAATGCTCATGGTTAGTTTTGAGCTGGCACCCAACTGGACCCTGGCCCAGGAGCAGGCAGTACATTTGAGGAAGACAGCAGCAAGGCTCCTTGACCTCAGAGAATACAACGATGCTGAGCTGGGCCTGATCCTTCCCTCCCTCTCCAACCTGCAATGCACAGCAGCCATGGAGCCCTGTCCCAGGCACCTGCCTGCCACTGTGGCTGATGCTCAGCATGCAGACGTGGGATGGGGGCATCTGCGGTGCCTTCCCTCATTCAGAGCTGGTGTTCCTTGCAGGCACCAAGCCTAGCAGGTCCCAGGGGAGGGTGGTCCAGAACCTCACACTGTGGCTGGGATGGGGGAGCCTGGGGCCTGTGCCCAGCCACAGGGTGCTGTGAGGCTGGGCAGCCCCCAGCAGCCGGCAAGGCACAGGAATAGGAGCGTGAGATACCGGGCGAGACACAGGGAATGACAGGGAGATGAGAGAGCAGGCTGAGGGGCAGATAAAAAGGGATCAGGAGTTTCCGGCCCCCGCCAGCCCCTTGCCGGGTCCATGGGTCCATCTGTCAGCGCCTGCGAGTGCTGACGGCATCGGGCCCCGGTGGCAGCCGGGGCTGCAGGTCCCGCCGAGGGGCACCGTCAGGGGCGGGAGGGGGCCCTGCCGCCGCCTGCGCGCTGCACCAGGGCGCTGGTAGCAGCTCGGACCTCAGCGTGGCCCTGGAAGAGCCCATGCACAGCCCTGCAGGTGTCCCTTGAGTCTGAGCTCCCGGCCATGCTACCCTGCAGCATCTACCTCCTGTCTTCCTGCCCCACCAGCCCACTGCACACACAGATAGGGGATGCCAGGGCTTTCACCCGCTGGTACCAAAAACCAATCAGTTCCCACTCTGCTGAGCTGCAGATCAACAGCCTGGGTGCTCAGAGGCTGTTTGCTTAGGCACTGTGACTGTGGCAGCCCCCTGCCCCCTCATCCCACCTCCTCTCTCACCTGCTGTGGGTGGGAGAAACAGGAGGTCTTCTTGAGCAAAGCAGAAGCTCTATAATTAAATGAATCAAAATCAGAAAAGGATTTATTGTTTCTCCATAAAACCACTTATTTAAAATGTGGTTTCACTGCATTTCAGTTTCTGAAGTTTTATAATGCCAGAGCATAACACCCCACTGAATGAATGCTTCTGGAGCAGAGTATCTACGTCTTCTCTTTGAAGAATATTTCAGTCCCTTCAGATGCTTCAGAAATTTTCAACAGCAAATTTTTTCCTTTAAACATCATGTTCCTACAGGAAGTTTTAGCTTCAGCAAAACATACATTAAAAATAAATTAGTGAAAGCTAAGTTCCTGGTATTTTTCCTAATTGCCACCATGACAGAACTTGGTTAGCTCCAAGTCCATGTTTGCTTCCAGCTCAAAGCCAGAGACCAACCCAGGGCAGCGAGGACAAAGTCTGTGCACCCCAACAAGGAGCATATCCACCTACCTGATCAGGCTCAAACCTCTCCTGCCATCACAGCTTCTTGGGCACAGCCAGAGGTTTGCTATTTCTCTAAAATCATTTTGCACATTAGTCCTGGGGTCCCCGGAATCCTAGCTTGGCTTATGGACCACTCATGGCCATGCTTGCCTATTCTATGTCTACTTGTTCCCACAGGCACCCGGGAGTTTCCCCTAATTTTTCCTTTTGCATCAGAACCTGCTGGCAGATGTCAGGGGACTGACCCACGGACTGTGACCTGCTCAGGCACTGACACCTGGCATCCTGGTGCATTGAAGGTAACCACCTTCCTAAGCATGTGGAAGACCAGTGGGAGAAAGGACACGCACTTCTATGTCACAGCACAGACTTCTGCACAGCCAAGGAAATGGGTATTGACATGAGGAGATAGCTGCCGTTCCCAAAGGTAGCAAACCTCCTGGCCAAGCCTCTGCCCTCTCACCAGTGAGCCCGGCTCCAGCACTGGGACAGAGACACTGGGCGTGTTGCAGGGAGCTGCTCTGCCATGGTGTACCCCGGCTGCCAGGCAGCTGTGGGAGCTGTGCCCATGGGGCTGAGGCAACTGCAGCACAGCCGGTCCCAGCTGGACCCCTCCGGACAGGGTGTGACCCCCAGTACATCCAGGACAAGGCCAAGAAAAGGGAGTCCAGCTCTCTTGCAGGGAGCCCAGTGCTGAGGGTAGCTTCTGGACCTTGGTGTAGGAGCAGATTTACTGAAAACAATTTATTTAATATCAAAAATAATTTCTTACAGTGTTTCAGCTGGCGTCAGCCAAGCGCTTACTCACCCGGGAATTCAAACAAAGGCAGGGCTGGCGCCCAGCCAGGGGGTCGGGCGCTGGGTGGTCGTGTCCATCCCGGCCTTGGACCCGCCTCTGGGTCACTTGCGGGCTTGTGGCATGATGTCTCCATTTATTTATTGGAAATGTTTGAACAGGAAATGCTAATGGTTTGGGTTTGTGGAGACAGCTGGAGGGGTCCGGACGGAGCTGCTGAGAAGGGGAGGGTGACTGGGACAGCAGAGAAGGGGGAATCAGTGCTGCCACTTGGGATTTGTCCCCTGTGTTTGTGGTGAAGAGCCCAGTGGGAGGTGAGATCAGGGAGGGCCCTGCCAGCTCTGCTGCCTCCTCCTTCACTGCTGCCTGCATCCCACACCGCTGGGGTGCATGGGAATGGTGCGGACAGAATGGTGAAGGAGGAACAGCAACCACAGGGCATGGCACACCTCACCCCATCGCCGGCCTGCTGGGTGCCCATTAGCGTGGGAGAGATGTGAAAGCTCTGCCTCCCCCTGCAAGGGGGTCGAGAGGTTCCTATGCAGCCCGGCTCTGGAGCGGGCTGTTCCTGCATTTGCTGATAACAGCGGAGGTAAAGCCTGACCCAGGAAAGCAGGCAAGATCCGCAGAGATAAACTCCCTTCAGTAAGACAAAGGCACTGACCTCCTCACTGCCTGAGCTGCCGCATTCCCACAAGCACAGCAACAATTGCCCTGAGACCTGCACCCAACCCCACTGGCCAGCCACCAGGAAAGGCCCCTGCAGAGCCAGGAACACCTCTTGCCAGGATCACAGCACAGAAACCACAGCTTGTGGTTTTTACCCAAATCCACTGTCCATACCAACTGTCTGTGCAGTGAGAGCAAAGAGCTTGCTGTCGTTGCTTGCTCCTCATTCAGCAGCTTGGCCCTGCTGTGTTGCACAGACAGAGGGATGCTGCACAAGCACCCCTTTGTACTTCCTACCTCGCACTTTTATCTACACACTTGCAGTACAAACGGGCTTTAAGTTTCATTCCCAAACACAGCCGAGGGTCTTATGCGCTCATTGATGCAATTTAGGTGTGAGTGCCTGGAGCCCCACTCACCCACAGCACACCCAGGGTACTGAACGGCAGGCACGGGCTCAGCTCCGTCCTGCCTGTGTCCCACCCATGGACCAGGAGGCGGGAGCCTGCGTGGCATTTCCCCATGTCAGGTCTGCCCCAAGAGAGCACCAGCTGAAAAAGGCAGAGGCACTTAATGGGATTTGCAGAAACACAGCTCAGTTACACACCATACGCCTGTTGTCTCAGGCATGTTTTTAAAATCTTTATCTCTGCATCATTAAACACTGATCTACATTTGAAAAGAATCCCTTTGGTTCCCTACCTCTGAAATGAGGATAACTATCCTTCACCTCATAGCAGGGTTATGAGGATAAACAGATTAAAGACTGTGATATTGTTGCAAAGAAGGTTAAACAAGCCCCTGTGACAGACAGCCCAGGGGCAGGGACCAGCATCAGAGCCATGCACAGCATAAGCCGCCGACCCACGTCTGCACCATGCTAATGACCCCAAAATCCCAGCGACAGGTTTGCCACTGTCTGCCTTCCCAGGATGCAGTCCCCAGCCAGCTGAAAGCCTGCAGAGGGGATAGTGCCCCAGCCCAGGATGTGCACCTGTGCCCTGAGCCTGGGAAAGGGGAGTGCAGGGGTGCAGGGGGAAGAAGGGTAGGAGTTGCTCATTAGTAGCACAAAGTTTCAAGAGTACATCAGAGATCCAGCTTCAGCCCCCTGCACATCCCTCCCCTCAGAACAGGGCAGCCCTCTTCAACTGTCCACGGTCCTGTCCATCCCTGTCTCTCTGGGTGCCCTGGGCTGGCAGGGACAGTGGGGAGATGTGTACTTCTGCAGAAAGAGCTGGTGGGGGAGAGGATGAGCCAGACAATTACTGTCTGGAAAGTCTCACCCGGATCCCTAGTAAAATAATGGCACAAATATTAAGAAAAGGAGCTCTGTAAACATCTACAGGATAATGAAACCATGAGCTATAAGCAGGATGGGATTTGTAAATAAAGGACTGTGCCAAAAACAACAAGCCCTCCATAATTGTTTTGGATAGAAGGACAAGATTAGTGCGGGAAGGGGACTTGGCGGATGTCATGGGAGGAGACCTGGAAGCACCGGGTCTGTCCTCCTGCCTGGCTGTTTGAGCCTCTGGCATGTTCGGGCAGGTTTAAGGAGGTTGACCTGCACAAAAGGCGTCTCTGATGGCACGGCTGGCACCTGGGGACATACCTGACCTCTGCAGCTGGACAGCTGTACTCCCCCAGCCTGTCACTTGTCACACCAGCACTGCAGCAGTTACTCACACTTTGGCCACCGCTGAGCTGCCAGGAGAGAGCAAGGCTAAACCTGAGTCCCCATCCCAAATGAGGCACATCTCCCCACCACATCTCACAGGGCTGGGACCCATGCAGTGCAGGAACAAGCCAGCTGGACAGTCATGGAGTGGCAGAATGAGAAATAAAACCAAGCAAATCCAGGAGCAGGAAAATAATGCTGGCACCTTGCATGAGGTTCCCCAGGTTTGGACAAAATTCTGTCATTTGTGAACATCAAAATGGCGTATTCTGCAGGACTGTTGGGTTCCCCGGTGCTCTCAAGTACCGGCTTTTTGGCCAGACAGACAGGAAATGTGCATGCACCTCCTTGCAACCAGCCCTTTGAAATGCCACTGTAAAAGCACACGTAAGCACCACCAGTCATCTGCACTGCACGGGCCAAACTCGCCCAGTGTAGACATTGCACGGAAGGAAAAGCAGAAGCCTGGCCAAAATGTACCTGATTTTGCACTCGAGCCTTGGGCCTCTGCAGCACCCAGCGGTGCCGGGCTGGATAAATGCACTCGCCGGCTGCGTGCGGCGTGCAGGGCAACGCACGCTCGCAAACCGAAGATGAAATGCACCATATATGGTGAAGGTATTATTAGCCCATAGCTTCTTCCTAGGATCTTCTGAGGAAATCCTGCTTGAAAATGGGGAACAAAGAGGTTTGACTATGTCTCAAGCAGGGACTCGAATTGCCAATAGGACCAAAAGCAATGGCTTCAAAGAAACAGGGAGCAGTGAGGTGTCAGGCCCTCGGATATCTGCAAAGTGCTTAACAATATTCCGGTTAAGTATTTGTCTTAATTAATACTGATTGCCCACCCATTACCTACACCCTCCAGAAGTTGTTTTCAGCTGGGAGATGTTGCTGCAATGGTGTCAGCACTGGTGTCCAGGTACCCAGTGCAGGCACAGGTGAGCTCAGAGTTGGCACCAGTCCACTGCTGCCAACCTTGGCTGCAGCCCTACAAGTCATGGGAAAGATGGAGTCCCTGGCTGTGGGTTTTGACTGAGCCAAATGCCAAGCCGGATGTGTTGGCAAAGAAAGTGGGTTATCCTTCTGGGTGGCAGGGGCTAACACAAGGCTCTGGCTCTGACTGGGGTTGTTTGGGGTCCTGGGAGTGAGCAGCTGGATGAGCTGGATTGAGTGCAATGCTGGGACCACACGGTGAACACAGGCCTGGGCACCAGAGCTGGGAGTGCAGCAAATGGGAGTTGCGAGGCAGTGCTCTGTGCAGCAGAGGATGGGATGCCAACCCTGAGATTCTGTGAGTATCCTGGTGCCTCACTTTAAAAACATCCAGATGAAGTGAGAGATGTAAATGTGATTCCCACCCCCCTCCCCCTTTATTTCCCACAGCATACTTGCAGACAGAGTGGGGAGGTGTGGGCTGGAAGGAAGGGAGAAGAAACAAGGTGACTTAAAAACTGAGTGAAATGATGGAATCTGCATCTTCAGACATTTCCAAAATTCAGTGGATCGAGGCCCAACCAGCGGGCTGCACTGCCAGAGTTCCTGAGGCCAAAATTATTCTGTGAAATGAGAGTGCAGAAAACAGGCGCAGAAAAGACACAATTGCAGGAGAACGCACCCCACAGAGACAGAATCAAGCTCAACCTGTTTTCTTCTTAAAAAAGCTCAAGAAATTTGACTGCTATGCACAAGTACTCTCATAGTAAGAAAATACCATGTGCTAACGTCTTTTTATTCCAGCCAAAAAAGGCAGAACAAGAATCAATGGTTGGAAATTAAAAGCCAGACAACCCTGCATAAGAAATACGACATACATTTACTGAGCAATGCTGATTAGCTGGTGGATTAACCATCAGTGATTAAATAAGACCAAACCATGAACTCCCTCATGCCTCCAGACCAGATGCTTTTGTGCATTAGTGAAACTCCAGGTTATTTGAATCCGGAAAGAGTAACAAGACAAGGCAGTCGGGGAGATCAGCATAGGTGACCTAATGACTAACTCTGATCCTAAACATCGCGAGTAAAAATACATCGTGTTACTAATACACATAGAAGAATTCCCAGTGCACAAACTCAGTGTAAACACTGGCAGTTGACATCTGCAAACCCACAGATGGAGGGGGACGACAGTTGTTACTCCTGTTTTAGAAACAGAAAAACACCCAGCCCACGGACGACCCGCAGGGGCCTTGCGACAGGACTGAAACCAGGAGCAAGGCATGAGCTTGGAACACCAGGAGTCTGTCAGCAGGCAAATTCATGAGAGACATGGGGTCTGCCCCAGGATGCTTCTGGATGCTGTGTGATTTATGGCACATTGGGTGGGGAAGAAATGGTCTCTCTGTACAGGGCTTTGGGGGACCACACAAGGCATATGACCATTCCAGGAGAAGTAGGATCAGAGTGATGTACAGAAACAGGGAAAAATTTGGATGGGGAAAAAAATTATTAGGAGTAAATAACACATACATACACACCACAAAAAAAAAAAAAAAAAAAAAAAAAAAAAAGAGCCAAACACACCTGGCAAGGACCAGTCCTGAATAGACTGGCCCCAGGCAAAATGATTGTCCCTTTTTTTAGTATCTGTATTCACAGAATTATAAAAAATAAGCCTGGAAGGCCCTTGAAAGGTCACCTAGCCTGTCTGCCTGCCCTCAAACAAATCAAACCCTTCCTGGTCGAGCTTTTGTCTAAACTCTTCCTAAAAGAAGCCTCTAGTGGTGACGACGGCTCCCAGGAAAAACAAGTTTTAATCCCTTTTACCGCAGTCATTGCAGGGTGAGTCTGTGGCTTCTTCTTCTACCCACCTGAAAACAAGGAATAGCCCATTATCTTGTACTTTGTAGCAGGGCTTTATGCATTTAAAGACTTTTATCTTATTTCCCTGTAGTCTTGGTGTTGTGATACTAAGCTACCCTTCAGCTTTCTCCAGTATGTCATGTTTTCTGAATTTCTGATCTTGTTCTTCCCTGGGCTTTCTCCAAGAACAGCAACTTGAAATGCTGAGCCCCAAGTGGGATTCAGTGCTGAGTCTTACACTCTTTAAATGCAGCAGGATCACATCAGGTGTCTTACAAACACCTTATTTATGTCCTTGTCTAATTTTGCTCTTCTCACTTGGGCTGCTGCTGTCTCACGCTCCCTGTGGGACACACTGTCACCTCCAGATACTTTCCCACAGAGCAACCTTGCTCATTCCCCAGCCAGAGCTTGCAATGTTGATTTTTGCCAACTCACAGAAGAGCCTTATGTTTGTTCTTATCAACGGGTTTATTTCAGGTTTCTTCACTTTCTCAGGAAAATCACTCTTGTGGACTGGTGCTGCAGGTGAAGATCACTGATGAAAGCACTGACTGCCCCTAAACTGAGACCAGGCCCTTCCTGAGAACTGGGCATGGGAAACTGCCCTTTCAATACCTTTTCCCAGCCAGCTATGCTCTCAGGTAGTCACACACTCACCTAGACCACATTTCTCCATTGCTCACATGAATTCAAGAATTTCATGTGGAAATGGGACTAGACTCCCATGAAAGTCAAGACTTAGAACATCTTGTCTTTCCTATGTCAGCCAGCACAGAAATCCTCAGGCAGAAAATTTGGTTGATTCAGCTCTTAGCTGATGGCCAAAGCTGTCACTTACTGGTTCGTTATCTCTACTCTCATGTTGTGTCACTTAATGATGTATTTGCCTGTCTTCAGTCTGTTTATGATCTTTTTATGTCAAAGGTCCCTTTTTCCTTTAGTTCTGCACCCCTGGTTTTGAGTAAAGCTCAGGAACTTGGAAAGCCACAAAGATTCATTTGGAAAAAAAAAAAAAAAGGGAGGGAAAAGAAATGCTCAACAACAACTACATCCTCAGAACTCACATGTTTATCCAAATTCATCTGAACCTTCTGGGGACAGTGACTTTTTAGGGTAAAATGAAAACAAGTTCAAGTGAGTTTTCCATCCCTGCAACAGTACAGAAATTCCAGCCAATCTGAAACAATTTTCCAAGAAGATTTCCTGCAACCTCACAGTGATTAAAGGAAATAACATTGTGAATAAAGGGACATTCTTCAAAGTCAATGAAGGAGCCACAAACTGTACATTCTCACAGAGGGCCGGAAAGCGCCGGCGCGAGGTGGATTTTGCGGTGTGTGGCCCCCCAGAAGGAAGAGGGTGGGCTGCCGCTCCATCCCTCTTCCCCAGTCAGGGGTTGTGACCGGGCTTCTCCCAGAGCAGGCGGTGAGGGAAGAGGGTCCCCAGGCTCTCCATGCTTAAGGGCAAAAGGCTTGGCCCCACAAACTCTGACTCCCCACCTCCAGGTGAGAATTCGACAGGTTTGGGGTCAGGGGACAAGGGGCAAGAGCCCATCGACCCTCTCACAACCGAGGATGACTATGCAAAGAGCAACATCCCACCGTGGCTGTTTCATGCCACAACCTTCTTCCCACTAACCTCTCCGTGCCTCACTTTGCCTGAATCAACCCCTCAGTGCCTTTGCCTGGGCAAGCTCTGAGACCGACTTGGGAAAGTGAATGGGCCCAAAACGCCACTTGGGCAGAGGCGAGAGCACTGCGCTGCAGTGCGGGGTGAGTGGGGGCCACCCCTGTCACTGCAGGTACCCCGAGGCTGGGACCAGCCAGGGAGGGAGGGAGGAGCCTGCACTCCAAATGGCTGGGCAAGGGGACTTTCAGAAGCCCACCTTCTCAGCTAAAACAAAGAGAAGGGGGTAGCGAGGAAGGGAGAAGAGCTGGGGAGGAAGGTGAGAGGGGGCTCCCTGGCAGCCTGAACACACATGCTTCAGTTGATGCTGCGTAATAAGGGAATTAGCTAATGAGCTTACTGCGGCACATGGACGAGTCCTTTAGAAATATCATGGCCCCCTGGGGAGGCTTGCAGAGGAGCCAGGCGGCCTTAATCTGCAGTGCTGGAAAGACAAGCCCCCTCTGCCCCTCCCCAGCCCCGCTTCCTCCCTGGACAGCGCGTGTCCCGGGGTGCCACAGAGGGCCGACACACATCCAACAAGAACTGGGCATGAAACCGATAATAAGGAGCGCTTTTTTAAAAAAAAATCAGCCCATGCTCATGGCTGATCTTAGACATCCGTGCAGTGGGGATGGGGCTGCTCAGGGACCAGCGTGATCCAGCTGCCCCCAGACAGACAGCACTGCCCCAGACTGCCGGCACAAGGGCTTCCAGAAGTATGGACTGCCTTTCCCTGCACTGGCAGCTGTGAGGGATATGTCAGACAAAACCAAATAAATTCAAAATATGGATTGGGGTTTTTTTGCAAGTCGTTCAAATACAGCTTTATAAAATCTGGGCAAACTCAAATTCATGTATAAGTGCCTGTAAATGTGCTAATTTGAAGGCAAAGTGGGTGAGAGAATCTGATGTTGAAAGTCACTTAGAACAATGCAAACATTAAATATACAAATACTCATCAAATACTTATTTAGAAAGTGGCTGTAGACACTGAACAGGCTGGGTTGAAAAAAAATTATTTGCTGATAAATATTGAACTCATTGAGGAATTTGGGCATGTGGCAGTATTTGCATAAATTAGAACGGGGGAAGTATGAAAGCACTGAAGACAAAACACTCCTCCAATGAAAAAAGGGACAAGCAAAAACCTCGGCCAAAAATAAGGCTCCATTTAAAAATTACTACCACACTAGCAAAGACAGGACCAAACACATTATTTGCTGGAAAAATGTAAACTGATGATTTTTATTATTATGTTGAGGTAGAATTATTAATTACGTGGGAAACAAATTATAAAACTTACACTTATTCTGTAAAAAAATTGCTTAAATTTTTCTTTCTGAAAAAGAATCAGATTGAAAACTGTTCTATGCAAACCAATTTCTTTTCAATGGGTTATTTTGAAACAATTTTTTCCTTTCAGTTTTCTAAAGCAGAAAGCTGTTTGAAATTTGAAAGCATTGTGTTTCCACGTTTTCCTCATCTTCTTTTTCTCCGCTGCCCTGAAGCTGCCTGATGATGGCTGACATTCATGCTGGATTTCCTCCTCTTTTCTCATCCTTTATTCCCTACTCTCAAGCTTTACAAGACTTGAGCATTCTTGTAAAAGAGAAAAAGAAAAACCCTAAATGCAGTGTTGCTTCCTCAGGCATTAAAGAGTTGTAAGAATAAAAATAATAGAAGAAAGAAGAAAAAATTTTCAACATTTAAATAGTTTTTCAGCTGTAGTAGAAGCAATTATGCCTACTCAGGAAATGTTGGGACCTACAGCAAAATGATCCCTGATTTTTTCCCTTTTTTTTTTGTATGAGAATTCTTTTCCTGAAATACTTTAGTTGGATTTTTTTTTTCTTTTTCTTTTTCTTTTTTTTTTTGGTGGTAGGAAAAAAATCAGGGTCTATTTTCTGGGGTGCTGCTTTCTGATTAGTCATGATGATTCAGGCCCTGGTGTCCCAATCCACCTGGGGGATTCAGCTCCCACACTGCTGGCTGGGGAGTGAAAACCTTTGTCTGCTGCACCAGGAGCCGCAGCTTCTCCTGCAGCCAGACCCTCCAGCAGAAGGGGTGACATTAGGGGGAGTGTGGTCACAGGGCTCAGAGGTGGCAGGAGCCATGAGGATGACCCCACTGCTGTGGCAGCAGCAGCAGATGTGTGGGGCTGCAGAGCCCCTGGCTCCACCCTGGGGGAGATGTCAGTGCTGGGCACAGGAGCCTCACACACCTGCACTGCGGCTAAAGGCAGGAAAACCGCCACAGCTGGTGTTTGGGCTGGAGGGTGGGATATTCCCTTGCCTTTCCAGTCGGTCACCACTGCCCCAGCTCTGAGTCCAGCACAATGAGCACTGTGAGTGATGCCCCAAGTGCCCACCCCACGCACGGAGGGCAGCTAAAAGAATCATTCCTTCCCGGGCGTGGTGAGGGGGGGCAGGTGGAAGCAGTGAGCTAAGCCCCTCTGTCTCTGAGCATCAGGTCCTTCCACAGCTCCCCGCTCCTCCGAGTGCCCACCGTGGGATAGGGCACAGCCCCACGCCGAGGGCAGGGGACTGTCACTCCAACGAAACAATAGTCAGTGTCGATTATTTATTTTCCAAATAAATCAGCGGGTCCTGCAGGAGAAGGGCTGGAAATCGGCAAGTTTAGATTAGACCCTCCCCAAACCCCGGCTGGGCCTTGAGCCGCTGTCAGGGCTGCAGAGAAACAGCAGCGAACTCTCACGCAAATGGCCTATAAAAAAGGCCCCTGTCAAAGGCACCTTGACCTGGAGGCTCGCTGTGGTGCTGAGCTCCCTGTGGCCCTTCCCTCCCCGGGCCGCGCTCCCCTCGCATGATGTATTTCCCCTGCCTTTTTTAGAGCTGCATTATGTTAGCTCCAGGAAACAGCCTCTTCCTTCTTATAAACACAGCCCTGGGTTACTGACCAGCGGCCCTGCCACTCCACAGCCACTCTCTGTCCATCCATCACACCTCGCTGTCACCCTGGCAACATATCTCTTGGACCGGTCCGGCTCCAGAGATGGGAGAGGCAGGAGGGGGGGATAAGGGGGGGTCACATACACAGAGCACAATTCCAGCCTGCTGACTAATTCCCTGGAAACCCTGGGGCTGCACAATGAGAAAGCCTTTCCGAGGGTTTCTCGAGCGTTACTGGAAGGTCAGACGAAGGTCAGCGCAAGGACACGGCTCCTACTTTCCCCACCGTCAGCAAGGGCGGGCACGCGGGGCGGACATGGGTGAGTCGCGGGGGTACCACGGGTGCACGGCAGGAGGGATGTTTGGAGAAGGGAGCCTGGGCCCAGGCGGCCCTGGGATGCAGCACAGAGCCCACTCGCCGCTGCCAGGCGCAGGGAACGTGCCTGGGACAGGGCTGGCAGGGTGTCCTGGCAGCCAGACAGGCGTCAGTGCTTCCAGTGGGACAGGGCATGGCCGGCGATGTGGCCTTTTGCCACCCCGGCAAGGGAGGGATGAGGAAAGGAAGAACTACTTTGGCCCCATGTGAACTCCCCGACACCTTTGCTATGGCCCCAGTGCCTGACTGCTGGCCTGACACAGCATCGCTGCACGGGTCATGCACAGTGCAGGGTGGATCCTGGGGCAGAGCACCTGGATGGGTCTTGGGGAGAGCATCCCAGACATGCTTGGATGCCCATGGTCTCCAGTGTGCTGGGACGTCAACAGCACAGGGACAAGACAGGAGCCATACCAGGAGATCCAGGTTGCCCTGTCACTCCGGGCACAGGGACATATTTTGGCTGAGCCTTTGAGCCACTCAGCCTCTTGTATGCATGGCTGAAGTACAGGAACCACAGCAGGAGGGGTCCAGCCATGCTCTGCTCCTGAAACACCACCCTTGTCCATCCCCACCTGCTTGTCCTTCACGTTAAGCCATTGTCTCCAGGAGGAAATGCCATTTAAAGGCAGGTATTTCAAAAGAAATGGGAGATCTCTACTCTCTGAACAGCACAGCACTTCACTTCTGCCCGTTCCCTACGTAAAGCTGGGAGTCAGGTTTACATAGGGATAAAACAAAAAAGGCAACGCTTTTAAGGACAGATCTTCACAAACCCAAACCAAAGCCCCATGAGGGCAAATCCTTTCTAATCCATGCTCTTCCTTAGAGGTGTAAGTGGAGGGGAAGGGTGGGGGGGGGGATTTAAATCTGGAAAACAGTTCCCCATCCCTTTGGTCTGGCAGAGGGCCCACCAATAGACTAAAAACAAGTTTGCAGAGAAGCCTGTGTGGGATAATCCAGCTCTGGCCCCTGAGGGGATGAGAACAATTAGGAGTCCTCTCTCAAGTCTCCACTCCAAGATAGAAAAACAGTTTATAGTTTGGTCCAGAGTTGTTGTTAGAAAGTTCTGAATCATCAGGATACACTAACAATTTCTGCACAGTAATTGCCAGGATAATTCATTAGGCAGACTCAGAGGTAAACTATAAACAGAAGCTTTCAAATCTCCTACCTGTCTTCCCGTGTGTAGGACACAGGGGCTGCCCTATTTATACAGCAGCTGTCAGTGAGGATCTGGGTTCAGGAGGGAACCACATGAGCAGCCATGGCTAAATACGAGAAGTATTTCAAAGGAAAACAAAAGAATGGGTATTTATTAGAGACGTGTGCAGGCCAAGCACATGCTCTGCCATTAACCTTTCCAGGCATGGTAATCAGCCAGGCAGCAGTTTGCCTTCACTGTCCCTGAACATGCCACAGTCCCCACCCACAGCACCCCTTACACCTCCAGAGAAAAACCCACCACAGCATTGGAAGTTGGCCTGCTGTGGCTTCTGGCAGCATTGAGCAAGATGTCTGTGGGCTGAGCCTGACAGGCTTTTGACCTGTATTTACCCAGAAGAGACAGAAATGGTGAGCTTCCCCAGCCCCATCTTCCATACTAGCCCCCAAGTGCAGGTTGTTGCATGACAGAGGATATTTGTGTCCAATCCTCCTGAGCTGGTCAGCAGCAAATTACAGTTGAGAAGATGGAACAGTGCAACAGCCACTGGCTGTGAGTGCCCCTCGGAGCAAATGTCAACCCCTATAGACAAATGCCAGCAGAGCAGAGGAATGCCACAGAAGCCTGTGCACTACCCTATGCATGTGCTCAGCCAAGGTTGCAGCATAATTTCTTCCAAAGCTGCTTTCTGCATCCTTTCTCAGCTCAATCACCCAGAAACCACCCTGGCAAAACCCACAGCTGTGTACCATTTCTTGCACTGATTTGCCAGCTCCAGGGGTAGCCATGGCCAGGATGGCTTCATCTTCATGGGAACAGCCAGAGGAATCTCGATTAAGCAGGGAGAGAAGTGGAGACTGGCTGCCAGGCAGATGCCCTAAACAAGAGTAACTTATCAGCTCTGTTTCCAAGATGAGACATCTGTCACCACCTTGCACAGAGCCAGCCCAGCCATTTGCTCCTCACCAGCATGCCTGTACAGAAGCACGAGGGCTTCCCTCTCCCCAAAGGAAGCCATAGAAATAGCCACTGTATAATTTGCAAAATTTCTTCTAGAAAAGGCTTTGCTTGGGCTAAGAAAAGCATCACACCCAGAATGCTTCGGGGGCAGTGCTGGACAGGAGCAGGAGCCAGCATGCAGCTGCATTCCCAGCCCCCTGTGTTTGCCAGCAAGCCGGCCCCTGAGGCAGTGCAGGGAGGTCCCCGGCCCGGAGGAACACCAAGTGCTGCGGACAGCAAGGAACCACTCCGCCGGCACACACGCAGCGAAGCCCGACGTGGCTAATCCCTCCAGTTTATTATGTAATAAAACGCTTTCCAGACCTGTTAAAATTTAATTGGTTTAATCTTAATTGTTCCATTTTCTATGGCACATGCAAACACAGAGCCTGACCCTGCCACTCTCGTGTGAACTGTCCCGCGGGCTGTGGTGGGAGCAGGATGAAACCCGCTGACCTCAGCGGGATTACGTGCATGAATCAGAGCAGCAGGCCTGGGCTCGGAGCTGAAATCCAGCACTGGGCAGGTCGCCAGCACAAGGCCCAGGGTCCACTTAGGCTCCACTTAAGCCCTATGGGATGCAAGTGATACGCAGGCCTGTGGATGCGAGTGGTGAGCAAGCCTCGTGCTGGGCCTCTGCTAAAGGATGAATTTCAGCTTCTTAACCTCATGGACACAAACATACAGCAATGGCTTCCGAGACACGGAGCAAAGGTACTCCCAGAAAGGCTGTGGGGTGTGCTCCATCAACGGGGTGGTGCATGTGTGCCTGGAGCAGTGTCCTCCTTCTGCTGGACAGGGGACCCTCTCATCGCACGGTCAGTAACTGTGATTTATGACAGCTTCTACTCCAGAGGAAGTGGTGTTTTGCTACGCTCTGCATGTCCACAGTCATGGGGCTGTGTTGTGCAGCAGGGTGGCTTTGTGAAGCCTGGATATCCTCTGTGCACAAGAGATGCCAAATAAAAGCAGACAAGAGGGGGTCCTTGGTACTGGCATTTCCTATCCTGCATTGCCTTAGATGAAGGATGAACTTTACCTGCTCCTTCAAGCTGGCTCTCAACAAGCTCAACATGTCAGCCCCAGTTTCAGAGGCCCATCAGTCCCTGAAATCAAGGGCAACCTTCCCTTTGGTGTCCAAGCCTAATGAGTTCCCCTTGATGCAATGGGCAGCACCCTTGTATTTGCTGTTCCTATCCACCAAAGTGCTGAATGTTTCACACAGCTACTGCCATCCCTCAAACCAACCTCCCACCTTGAAAATGTATGTGTAGGATGCTAGGATCTGGTTCTGACCTTTAGAAAACACATTTTTTTTTCACTGAGCCTTTGTTTCAGGATGTATTTCCAAGCCATGCATCCCTGCAAGCACTGTGAAGCAAAAGTAAATCAGCCAATGTCAACGGAGCAAAAAAATACTGAAGAAAAGCAGACATTTGTGGTGATGTATTTCTCAAGAAAACGGGCATTAGTTGGGTGATTCTTGGTCAAACCAAGCCAGCTGGTTCTGAGATTTGGAGAGGTGCAGGCAGGTGTCAAGTGGCAGATTCGAGTGAACAGGACGGTCTAGGCACTGCCCGGGCACAGCTGGGACACAGCAGTGGGAGATAGAGACAGCCTGTTGCTGGGTGAGCATGCAGCATCCCTTGCCCGGACCCGGCTCTGTTACCTGCAGAAACCCTCTGCTCTCCTAAGGAATACAGGTAACATTTCTTTTCAGAGCTCTGAAAAAGAGCCTTTCCTGTGCAAGCGACAGGGCAGGGATAAACGCCATCCTTTCCCCCGGGAGCCGTGACCAGGCGGGCGCACTCAGGGAGTGAGTCCGAGCTTGGAGCTGCCGGCGGAGCCCCTCCGTGTCCGCTCGTGGTGGAGCCCCTCAGGGCGCGCCCACTGTGTACCGTGAGGGGCGCCGAGGCTGTGTGCGAGGAGAGCCGGACCCGGGAGAGGGCGGAGCGCCGTGCCGTGCCGTGCCGTGTAGTGCCGTGCCGGACCGCGGGGTCCGCTGCTGGCAGGTGACCGAGCCGTGCGANNCGTGTCGCCAGCCCCGCCGTGCGGGGGCGTCCCCGGCGCACTCCAGTTCTCACATAAATCAGGCCCGAGCTCCTGGGAAAGGGCCATCCTTCACCGGGCGCTGCTGACAGAGAACGAGAACCAGACGGGCCCTGAGATAAACCACGGCGC
>VZRQ01006157.1:599568-611716 GCA_013397975.1 Machaerirhynchus nigripectus | reverse complement strand
AGGGGGTGGCCGAGGCCCCCGAGCCCCCCGGGACCGGCCGCGGGGTCGCCTGCTGCCCGTCCCGTCCCGGGCCGCCCCGTCCCACTGTCGCCACCGAGGCGCTCTCGGGGCGGTGGCGGCCCCGCTTCCGCGGCCGTGCCTCTGCCGTGCGGGTCCTGCCGAGCCCCGCCGCGGGGCCGGAGCCGCGCCGGGAAGGGCCGGACACCCGCTGAGCCCCGTCTGGGGCACCCCGGGCGGCAGCGGGGACCAAAGGCTCTGGGAGCTCTGCCGTGCCGTCCCGCACATCTGTCCGGCCGCGACGCTCGAGCTCCGAAGGTATTTCCAGCGGAGCCTTCTTGGAACCGGCGCGACGGACGCAGAGCAGGGGCTCGAGCTGCCACCCCTCTGACGCAGCGCTGCCCACCGTGTCCTGGCCCTGACCTCCCCATGTGTGTTGTGTGACAGTCCCTCTGTCCCGAGCAGAGGACCAGGCTCTGCCCTCGCAGAAGCAGCAGGTAACAACGATCATTGACGGTACTAACTCCGGGTTTTACGCTGCACATTCCCACCATTCAAACGGAACGTGCACCTTCGGGGTTTGCTGTTTGAAAGGAACTGGAGAAATTCCTTCCACTGCAGGGACAGAGCGGGCAAACCGCAGGCACACCAGCTCCCAGCCTGGCTCGGCACGGCACCCCGCTGTCCCGCGAGCCACCCGAGGCCGGCAGGCTTTACGGGGCCGGCGCTGGGAGAGGATGCGGCACGCCCAGCTGATTGTTTGCTGGATGGCAGTAAGGTGTCGCTGGAGAGGAAGCCCAAGCCCTGCTCTTGGCTTTCCGAGATGAGTGGTTAAGGCCCTGTGGTCTCGTGGGTAGAAACAGGATAGCCAAGAACAAAGGTAATGCGCTTTCTTCACAGCAGCAGTCAGGCTGGGGAGATTTGTCTCTGCCATAGGAAAGAGTTGCATTTTCCTCCATGTTCTGCCAGACTGTTGTCTGCAAAAATAGGGGACTCGTGTGAGTTCATGCTTCGGTGTGCAAGCCAGAGGAACTGAAACCACAATAGCAGCTCATCCAAAATCAGGGTGTGTGAGAGGAGTTCCCACATCCCCTCAAAGTACATGGCAGTTGATGAGAAATCCACTGCATCTCAGCAGCACCCAGAGCTTCTGGATGAGACCAGAGCCCTGACACGGGACATGCTGCCCGGGTCTGTAGTCAGTCTCTAGAGCGTGGACAGTTCTGTAAAGTGAAAGGACACACAGGGACCTGACAGCTGCATTACAAGAGGTGATGCTGGGCAGAACCAGCATGATCCACTACCAACAGTACCCAGCCATAGTTGTGAGGTCAGTATTGAGCTCTCCCCACTTGTGCCTGGTGACAACCCTGACCACTCTTTCCCTGCACGGAGCTGGAAGAGCGCCCAGCCGGGGGATTCCAAGAGGCCTGACTGCAGGCTGATGTCGCATGGCGCTGGAAGTTTCTAGATGTCCACCATAACGAGCCCCATTCTTGGGACAGATCCCAGCTGTCCCACCAGCTCAGATTGGAGGAAGGGCAAGGGGTTAGTGGGAGGGACCCCTCTGCAGAACCTCGCCCAAAGCCCCTGATGGGGAGGACAAAACAGCACAAAGAGCCGGCAGTACTGGAGGGCCCGGAGCAGGGTGGCGGAAGTGGAGTGCTCCAAAGAGGAGGAACAGCCGGCAGAGGCCAGCGGGAGGGAGATGGTGGTAGATTGCAGATTGAACCAGCTGCCCAGGGAGGGGAGACACAATGGAGGGAAGTTGCTGCATGGCTGTGCTGGAAGCAGCACCCGCCCATGATGCACCCTGTCCCCCGCACCCCAGGTTGAAGTGGGATGCCTCCAGCAGGGTGAGAGGCTCAGGGAAATCTCTGGTGAGAATTCATTCGGCATGGTCCCGCTGTGGTGGTGCCATAGCCGGAGGAACATCAGGGAGGGAGGGATGGGGATGGCCATGGCCATGGCCAAGGAGCAGAGGGCGTGTGTTTCTTCCTGGTTGATTGGGGGATTTAGTGCAGTTTGGGAATCAAGCTGGGAAGGTGCTGATTGATTTCAAACAGGAATTCTCTAAGTGCACTGATTTAAAGGAAAGGAGGGACTTCTGGGGCAGCTAGGTTTTAACCCCCAGGCCTCAGACCCATTCTGTGTGCAGGCTCCAAGTTGTGTTTTTTACTCAAGTTTCCTATACAAGGAGGAGCCCATGAGCAGAACTTATCTCTGTCCAGTGGCTACTACGGAGGCTCCATCCAAAGCCCAGTTCTTGCTGATTTTCTGTGGCCTTTCCATCATGCTCAGGATCACACAGAAGCTGTGCCGTTCCTTCTTCAGCACCACAGATACGCTCTAGTTTCCTCTCCTTCCTGACATCTTTTTCCCTTCCTCTCTCCCTCCCTACTGCTGAGCTTATCCCTCCCCCTCTTATCCTTCATCCTTCTGTCTCCACCACCCATTTGCTGCCGTCAGCAAGGAGCTCACCTGGGTGCCGAGAGAGATGCCTGCTCCCAGTGAGGCTGGTCAGGCTGCCCATGGATCTGGGCAGGCATCACTGACTTCTGGTCCCATCTACTTCAACCTGGTCATAGCCACCTCCTGCTGCCTGGGTTGGGAGCCTGGGGACCCAGCTCTTTGCTAGTGTGGTGCCCAGATCTTGCTCCTTTATGTGGTGTGGCAGCTCCTGCTTTGCAGAGCTTCCACTGCAGCCACCTCAGCCCTTGAGCTGGGAGCTGCCGAGGCCACTGGGCCTCTGTGGAGCCATCAGGTGTTGGAGATGCTGGAAACTCCTCCTGTAAATGGCAATATGGAGTTGTCACACAAGAACTCTCTGGTGCCAAGAAAGCTGTTGCCAGCCATGGATCAGGTAATGAAAATATTGGTACTTGTGCTACAGAGCCTCCAGCGAGGCTTTCTCCCACTACTTGCCTGCCAGCACAAGGGGCAGGGACCTGCTTCCCTCCCTTGGATGAGTCACTGCATCACGAGATGACTACACCTGACTGAGCAGGGTGACGGGACTTGCATGTTTAAACTGTTCCTTCTTCCTGCAACGGTGAGACCAGGCACAGTGCTGCCACTAGGGACCCAGGTGACCCACGAGGGATCCACTCTGATTCAACCAAGGATCCAGGTGACCTGTCCACAGAGGGGGACTGAATCTTCGTCCCCTCCAGAGCAGAGTGCTGCTGAAGGTCAAAGCTGCCCCTGTGTCCTGCCAGAGCCCTTCCTGGCTGCATCATGCCACCATCTCCCACCTAGGCAATAAAACCCACAGACACTTCCCCGGGGACGACGCTTCTCCGGTGCCGGGGCCAGCGGGGTCCCGGGGTGCTGTCTGGGATCCTCAGGTCCCACGGGCTGCTAGCAGGGACAGGGACACTTACTCCCGGGGCCTGTCCCCAAGCGAGATACGCCACCGCCATCTATCGGCCAGTGCCTGGGGACAGAGAGTGACAGACACCCTTCTGTCCCCGCCATCCCGCGCCGAGGAGGTTCTGCAGCTGGTGTTGGCTCGCTTTGGGGGTGCCCGAGGCCTCCTACAAGGCTTTGAGGGCTGCGGAGCATCGGGGCAGGGTGCGGTGTCCCCGCTAGGAAGGGCAGCGGGACAGACGGGACATCGGGAAGGCTGGGCGGGTTGCGCGGGCTCTGGGCAGGCGGGTGTCTCTCCTGCGGGAGCTGGGGGACTCCCGAGCCACGCGGGAGCACTGCTGCACCGGGCAGCCTCGCTGCGGCTGTGCACGCTGCAAGGGCACGCACCCAGCCGTGCCCCGCTGCCAGGGGAGAGCTGGGCACGAGGCCAGTGTCCCTTCCCAGCCCTGGCCACCGTGCAGGTCCCTTGCTAGCGAGCAATGCTTTGCTGTGTTCTTTCAGCTGAGCACGAGCATTCGGCACGTCTCTGTGAGAGACCCAGCAGATTTTTAGCNCTGAATGGGGCCGCGTAGCTCAGAGCCGGGCCCATTGTGGCCGCCGGGCCGGCGCTGAAAGGAGCCGCCGAGGAAGGTAGCGGGAATAGGCGCTTATTGGATTCGGGAACAAAAGGTGTGGCAGGGAGGCGAGGGACAAAGGGGCCCCGGCGCCGAGATTGACGGGCCGCTTTGCCNTTTTGTTTTTTTTTTTTCCCCAAAATGATGCCTTTCACCTAATTCCAGGAGCCCCCCTAAAACTCCTTATGCCCTGACACTGCCTGCTGCTTCCAGCTAACGTGTTCCCTCCCTGCAAGTTCTTGCTCAAGGACGTAGGATGGCTGTCGGTGTCCGGCGCCTGGTGCCTGTCACAGCTGCATCCTCACCAGAGGGAGCTGTGTCCCTCACTGAGGCACAGCCCCGTTTTGGCCCGGTTCCCTACTTTTTTAATAGCCCTTGGCAATGCTCCAAGTGACATACTGCTCAGGTCTAATGGGCGTGCAAGGGTGCTTGGATTTACATTTCTCCTGGCACCCACCTAGCCATGCCAGGCATGGTCTGTGACTGCCAGGAGTCTCCCATGTCAGTCCCAAAGCCATATTGCCCCGTGGGGCATTGCAGGCTTTCTCTGAGGCTGACACTGACTGCCAGTGCAGTACCTGCAGGCATGCCGGGCCAGGGAGATTAGGGCTGAAGCCTCTACCAATTTCCTGGAACAGCCATTGCTTCAGCTGCTTTTGAGGATGATCCCAGACCAAGCTCTAGTGTCACAGCATGCCTGAGCTGTCCTCGCTGTCCTCACCCATGTGAGGATGCTTGCAAGAGTGACCCCTGCTGCCATCCCTGTGCCACTCTCATCCAGCCCAGGAGCAGCTCCTTCCCCACCTCTGCCACCTCCCCAGTGCAAAAGGCCATCTGCCCACACCCCAGCTCCAGCCAGGGTGCCATTTTGCAGTCCCGTGGTGGGGAAATTTGACACATAAGCCTGCACTAAGTATGGGTATTACCAATATCTCCCCATCAGAGCAGAGACGTCAAGAGCTGGCCCAGCCCAGCCCAGGGGATTGCTTCTTCTAGTGGTTCTCTATAGACAAGAAAGCAGGTTTTCAGCCTCAGCTTTACCTTCCAGGGTATGTTCCCTGCCTAGAAAGGGAGAAAGCCTTTCAGGCTATTCCCTGCAGTGCCATGCTTGGACAGAGGCAGGCAAGCTGGGACCAGCCCAGCCCAGAGCTGTCTCTCAGTTTAACCCAGGCAGTGAAGTGGGTCGGAAGGGGTTTCCCAGGCCCACCAGAGGCAATGTCTGCTCTGTGTCCAGGAGCCCCGGCACTTGTGTTTGGCACTGCTGTAAGGCCGGGAGGTCATGAGAACTTGTACAACTTTATAGGGGTCTGACAGAGCCCTGAGGAATCCCAGAGCCAGGGTGGGTTGGGGCTGGAGGGAGGCTGGGAGGCCACCTCTCTGCTCCCCGTGGGCTCCAGCCACCTCCTCCCACCAAGCAGGGCTGTCAGGCACCCACTGCAGAGGGGCTGTGGGGCAGGAAACCTCAGGGCAGCCCAGGGTGCTAGCAGAGACAGCACAGAGATGTTGTTTCCAGGGCAGTGCTCTTGCCCCTCTGCCTGCCCCCAAGCTGGGCTGGCTAAAGCCTCTGAGCGCTGGGACCCCAGCACCCTGTGTGGGGTCATGAAGGCAGGAGCAGCTCGGGAGCCCATCAGCCCCAGCTGAAGGTATGGGACAGACACTGGAGAGATCTCCTTTCTCTGAGTAAGATGACCCCTTGGCCCCCAGCTTCCCTCACCCCAGCTCTCCCCTTAACCTGCAGAAGTGCAGTTGTCTCCAGTTACCCCAGGAAGGCATCTGGGGGCTCCTGAGCTGCTCCTGGCACGGCAACCTCAGGCTGCCTGAAATAGTTTGGGTTTGTGCCATAGCACAGCTGCGGCAGCCCCAGACCTATCACCTGGAGCGGGGCCAGGCCAGTGGTGCTTCCCAGCTCTGCCTGCTCAGGGGCTGCGGGGCTCACCCGACCCAGAACATACCAGGACAGGGCTTGAGGGGCAGCTGGACACAGGAAGGCAAGGCAGCAAAGCCCTGCCTGTGCTGGATGTGTCTGGGGATCCTGCAGGGAAGTGAAAGGAAAAGGGATTGTCTCCAAAACTCTGCCGGGCTGAGCATTGCTTCCTTGCTGGAAAGCCAGAAATAGTCTCTACTTGGAAGAGGCTGTAGGAGGAGAGATCTCACTCGAAGCACAGCCAAATACCTAGGAGGCCATAGGACAGACCCAGAGCAGTGTGAGAGGCATTGTCAGACCTCGGAAAGGCAGCGGCCATAGCTGAACCAGCCAATAACTCCATTGCCTCCGGGCATCTCATCATGCCAAAGGTGCCAGAGGAACCAGTCTGGCTAGCAAGGGAACACCCCCACCCTGGCAGAGCTGGGCAGCAGCAGCACACTGTCACAGCCAGCCCTTAGTTTGTGACAGGCATTCAGCTCGGAGATGGCAGCAGCACGACATTTTTCCTGTCCGCTGTGGCCTGGCCCAAGGCATATCTGGGAATCCCCATGGCAGCTCTACTGTCCCTGCAGCGCCAATCCCATCACGGGCAGTGCCATTCCCTGCAGGGCTGCTGCTGCCTGCACTGGGCAACACCCAGCTGCTGCTGGGTAAGCTGGCAGAGCTTACCACCAGGAGACCAGAAAGGCTGTGCCCTTGCCAGGGGAACGCTTTAGGCCAATTGCTCACAGAGCAGCATTTCTGGGCTGTGCTGACTTACCATCTCCCTGTTCCTGGGGGTCTCACTACCTCCCCCAGCACTTCAGTGGGTAGTTATTCCTGGGAAACACCCTGGAGACACTTTCAGTCGTGCCATCACCCACTGACATTTATAGAGCTTCTCCCAGCAGCTGATGGATTTAAGAGTGTCAATCTTCCCCCAGCCCCAGTCTGTTTACACTTTTCCCTCCATGGGGCTTGTCACGGCCCCAGTGCATGGGGAGGGCTAAAGGCAAAGCTGCAGCTCTGTTACCAACAGCTTTCAGCTCCTAGGCAGAGACCCATCCTGGCAGAGCCCTGTTGTACCCATCTTCTGCAAACTCCTGTCTAATGCCCTGCCCTCCAACCTAATCCTGCCCTGGTCTCTCCCAGCCATCTCTGCTTCTCCCTCTTGGGAGGAGGAGCTGCAGGGCTGCCAAATCTTGCAATACTCAGACTATTTCTTAAAGCCCCAGCTCCTGAAATATAGTGGGAAAACTTCCATTTCCTGACCTCCTGTGGCTTCTGTGTCTTTAAGGAGTCTCTCATCCTTCTGCTTGTGCAGAAAAAGCAGGGACCAGGGGCCTGCAGCTCATGCCAGGGAGCAGAGGGTGGGCACAGCACACTACTCAGGTGGACCCAGGCTGCAGAGGGGTGACTGTGGCTGCTCTGTTCCAGGGACATCCAGAACTGCCAGGCAGCCATCAAAAATCTCACAGATGGTCACTCAGCTTCCCTCACCACCTTCAGGAACCAGGGCAAGAGAGATGCGTAAGGGAAAGGTGGATATAGGGCTGGGCTGGGGCTTGGGCAGGGGTCCCTGCCCTTCAGCCCCCCAGCCGTGCTGGAGCCCAAAGCCACTGAGGGCGGCACATCCCCCTTGCTCACCCAGCAGCTTTTCCAGCCACAGGAAAACCCCTCTTTGTCCTCACCACAGCCCACTCCAGCAGTCTTCTGTGCAGACCAGGCCAGCAGATCCTCCGGAGCAGCCCCGATCCAACCCAGATACCCACCAGCAGCACATACCATGTGAATGCATTTCCTCCAGGGAATTATTTTGGGCATGGCTCTGAGGGACACATGCCACACCTGAATGCACTGGCAGAGTCAGGCATCACCCATGAGCACCTTGTTCAAGAAACCCAGAGATCTGCTCTGGGAAGGTCAGCACAGTGAGGCAATACTTTAGTGCTCAGCTCACAGCTTCATAGCTGGGTGGGAACCTAAAACAAACTGGTATCAAGACAACTAACAACATGTTAAAAAATAAGTTATTCTATTAATTACCACTACACTTGAAAAGGTATTAGCATTCTGAGCAATTTTAAGATGCTCATCAAGCATCAAACTAAATACTCAAAATTATGGGGCAAAAGCTCTGCCCCAAATCTCCTATACGTGGTGCACAAAGCCTTCCAGCCTCACTCAGCACCAAATTCCTGTGCCATTCCTGACACACAACAACCCCTCCTGCCAACATGTCCATTTGGAGCAGTTTGGAAGCATTCTGAGGACCCTGAGGTCAGGCTGGTCTGAGGTCAGACTGAGGGTGTGGGACTACCTGGCCAAGGAGCATAAACCTCAGCTTCTCCTGTGGGGTCACAACCCACACCAGCAGCAGGCGATGGACCAGGAGCCAAAGGGGATGGGGACACCCTCATCCCTGCATACTGTCAGGGTGACTGGGCCAGACAGGCCCCCCTCTCCCACCACCACCCCCAGACCACTCTTCCCTCCCTGCTCTGGCATCCATCAAAAGAGCGCAGCACCAGGCACAGTCAGAAAGGTACAGTGCTGGGAGCTGGGCCATGCTGGAGTAAGAATGGGACATGAGGATAGAGCAGAACTGTTTTTATTGGAGGTGTCAAGAGCAGGAACAAGAACAATCCTACAGGCTCCCTCCTCAAGTGCCATCCTCCCCTCACCCACCACCACCACCACCGGGGCAGTCAGCATCACGTGTGCGTGCTACGAGACAACGGCCAAGGCTTACACTTTGCTTCAGCCAAAAGCCAGACAAAGCCCCCAGCATCCCGCTGTCACCCCCTCCTTGGCGAGTGCAAGCTCAGCTTGGCCCTGCCGGGGGCAGGGCAGGACATTCACCTTCCCCTCTGAGGAGGAGTGTTTTGCGTGAGATGTTGTGGTTAAGGGAAGGACAGGAGCACAGCTCCACCAAAGTGCCAAGGGATGTGACCTGGGCTGCAGCTCCCAGTGGGACATCTTGGAGGACCCCAGGAGAGAGCAAGCCGTGCAGCCTGAGCAGAGCTGCAACAGCCACAGGCAAAAAACAGCATCGCTAAATCCCAAAGGGCTTCGCTGCCCCCTCTCTTCAACACAAACCAAACCAAAATGGAGAGGGGTCAGAAGACAAACCAGGAGGGGATGTGAGGCAGCTCTGGAACGGCGTTTGGCTCTGGCTCACTTCCCAGCCCGACGCTCCTCCTGGCGCTTGGTAAGGATGTATTTGAAGAACTCGTACACGGACCAGGCAATCGCCGTCGAGGGCATCTGAAAAATGACTCTCGCCTGGACCCCTCTGAAGTAGGCAGTCACACCGCCCACCTGGTACACCGTCCTGAAGGCATTAGCCATGCCTGTGATGTGTCCGCTGATGTTGGAGCTCAAGGCCAGGGACTCCTGGGTGTTGAGCAGTGTTTTGCAAACGTCCAAAGGCGTAGTGGCAGCAGCAGCGACAGCCCCCGCGCAGGCTCCGGAGACCACGTGGGAGCCTGGGTTGTACTGTCTGTGGGGGTTGAGCTGCTCTTGTAAGAACTCGTAGGTCATGAAGTGAATGGCTTGGAAGGGGATGTTCATGGTGAGCTGGGTGGTGTAGCTGCGGTAGAAAGCTCCGGCCCCTTCGTTGCGCCACACAGCCCGTACACAGTCCATCACACGCTGGTAAGGCGAGTTGTACATCTGCATCCTCTGCTTGACCACTTGGGACAGGTGGTGACAGCAGCATCAGCCAGGACCCAGGCACGGAGGGGAAGAGGAGAGAGAAGGGTAAACACAAAGCCAGGCTTCCTCCAAATGCTTGGAGTTTGGTCACGGTGGCTTAAGAGCTGAAGACAGGCAACTCGAACCACCAGTGTCCTGTGTCCCCAGACAGGACACCAGCCATTTAAATCTGCTGAGGCATCACTGTCACACGGACATCACCACTATGAAGCCACTCACATGCCACAGCCTCAGGGAATATCCTGATATCCCATTGCTTACAGTCCAGATCCACCCTTGCTCCCAAGCAACTGGTGTTTCCCCATCCACTGCTGCAGAGCTATCACTCAGTCAGAAGAACCCCCTGCATCCAGTCTCTTATTTCCCAGGCAGCTCTCTATCTGGGTAAGACTGTCCCTCCCCTGCCACCCCCACTGCAGCCCAGAATAACCACAGCTCATTGCAGAGCCCACTAGCCAGGAACTGTTAGCAGCCACTGCTGAAATGCAGCCACTCCAGAGCAAGAGTCAGGTGCCAAACACATCCAAGAGCGGGACAGGGGAGCCCAGAGCACAGCCTGCCACCTCCCCCATCTCAATGTGACCGTAAGGAGCTAAAAGATGCGACGCTAAACTACTACAGTCGTGACAAGAGAAGCTCCAGGGAAGGAATGACAATGGTTTGGCAGCTGCCTGCTCCTCAGGGTCCTTGCCATGTAGTGGGGACGCAGGAGCTGCATGGGCCCAAATCAGCTGGAGCCTGCACTATCACAAGCCTTCCATGTTTAAGAGGGAAAATGCCTTCATGACTGGCCTCGCCTCATTGCTTCTCCTTCTCCCACCACTTTCACAGACTTCAATTACTAACTCTCTAGGCCTTTTTCATATATAGCAGGCTCATCAAAATCAGCATCTTCCAGACATTTCACAAGATCTCCCTTCTCCCAACTTCTCTAGCATATTTTTGTACCCCACTCCTTTAATTTTCCTCTTGAACACAGGCCCACAACTGAACTGCATCTTCCCTAGATCTCACCACAGCAACACCCAGCTTCCAGAAACTTAGAATGACTTCAGCAGTGCCAATCACATCCCTCTTGCTTTCTCTCCTGCTCGAGGTAACAGCTCCCCGCCCATGCCCTCCCAGCTCCTCCTAAACCGTAGTTTGCTGTGCTCCTGAGTTAATCTCTTCTACCTACCCTGTCCCTAACAGGCAGCCAGCAGGGTCCCTAACTGGAGCCACGGGCCCCTAAAGAATCCCTGCAGTCAGGCAAGCAACAAGAGCACCCTTTGTGCTACGGAGGAGACCCAAGAGGCTCAAGCAGACCCTGATTCTCCCCTCCCCAGCAGGCCAGGACCATCGTTACCTTCAGCAGGGTTCATGGCTGCATCATGGAGCAACGTTGCTACACACCCGGCTGCACCTGCAAAACAAGAACTGCCACATGTGAGGGGGGGAAAGGTGAGGGACCCTGGGGCCCCACCACAGCCCCAAGTCCCTGGCCACAGCACAGGAGGAGGCCCCTGGAAAAACATGAGATCTGAAGGTGGCCTCCAGCTCCCCTCCAAAAGGCAGGCTGGTCCTCAGGGGTTCCCACCCAGCGTGAGATCGAGAAAGAGAGGGAGAAGATTGTGACAGGCTGCCAAGTCCCACAGGGTGACCAGAACTCATTTGTGCCCACTCCTTGGGGGACAGGCCAATGCCGTCAGCTGGCAGGGAGGCCTTAGGATGGTGAGCATCCCCATGTCCCATGGAGAAGCCCGCTGGCACTCCGCTACATGCCTGCCAAGGGCAGAACAACGTGCCCTGCTCTCCCCTCAGCCCCATGCTCTCCCTACTGTGGCGGGTCCTTGAGACGAGTAACGGGCACCATGGCGAGACGGGCTCCGAAACCACGTGGCACTCCTGGGGCGAGCTCTGGCACTGCCAACCCACGGGACCACGGCCAGTCCCAGCTTGTCTGCAGGCAGTTCCGGTCCACCAGCATCCTTCCGAGCCAGGGCCACTAACCTGCTTCACGCCAGACACCTGGCAGCACCTCTGCGGGTGCGGAGCGGTGCTTCCCCGTGCCCGGCACCGTGCGGCTGGCTCACGGCTGGAGAGAGCACAGGGCTTTAGGACATCCACGGCACCCCGACCCCGCGGCGGGACCGGGCCTCCCTACCGCCAAACCTGCCGCTCCCATCCCGCTCCCACCCCGGCGTGGCGGGGCCGGTACCGTTGGCCACATGGCTATTGCCCCCCGCGTGGATAACGTCGCTCAGCGTCTTTTTTAACTTTTCGTAGCAGGCGAAGTAGAGGGCGTGTGCCGGGCCGGCGCCGGTGGCGGTGATGTTCAGGCCCCGCATGGGCCGCCAGACGCCCTCGGTGCGGGCGATGCGCCACAGGGCCTCCAGCACGTTCCGGTAGCGAGCGGCGGGCTCCGGCTGCAGGCTCTGCATCCGCGTCTGCAAAACAGGGCGGTCCCGGCCGGGCGGCTCGTCAGACCGTGCCCGGGGCTCCCGGTGTGCTGCCCCGTCCCCTCCCTCCCCGCGCCCGCCGGCACCTTGACGCAGTCGATGGGGTA
>VZRQ01006157.1:587105-598600 GCA_013397975.1 Machaerirhynchus nigripectus | reverse complement strand
GGCGGGACGAGAGGTGAGCGGGGACTGGGCTGTTGGGTGAGCGGGGTCACCGCCGGCCGCCGGTGCTGAGCCACCGTGCCGCCGTGCCGCAGGTACCTGGCGCGGGCGGAGGAGCTGGCGGCCACCGACACCGACGACTCGTCCCTTAATTACGGGGTGGTGGTGGACTGCGGGAGCAGCGGGTCCCGGGTCTTCGTCTACTTCTGGCCCCCGCACAACGGGAACCCCCACGACCTGCTGGACATCAAGCAGATGAGGGACCGGAGCAGCCGCCCCGTCGTCAAGAAAATTAAACCAGGTGCGTGCTGCCCCTCTCCGGCCCCGGCCCCGAGCCCCCCGCGCACGGGCGGGCCGGGCTGGCTCACGGCCGCCTTCCCCGCCAGGCATCTCCGTGACCGCGGCAGCCCCCGAGCAGGCCACCCCCTACCTGCGGCCTCTGCTGCGGTTCGCGGCAGCGCACGTCCCGGCGCGGAAGCACAAGGAGACGCCGCTGTACATCCTGTGCACGGCGGGGATGCGTCTGCTGCCCGAGCGGTGAGTTCGTGGCCCTTGCCAGGCGAGCCAGGGATGCGCTGGGATCCCTCAGCCCCAAGGAAGGGCAAGACAGCTGCCTGCTCTTGAACCCCGCGGGAGAATGGAGAACCTTGGCGGGGGGAAATTGAGAAAGGAGAGGGCGCGTTTTTGGGGTGAGTGGTCAGAGATGCAGAAGGAGGGTTTGACCATGCTCGGAGGGAGCTGAGAGGAGAGGCTTTTGACTGAGGATCTCAAACAAATAGATCTGTTTTTTGTCTCCAAAACATGCTGGCTGTAGCAGCAGAACTTGTAGGGTTGAATGGGGGGTGTAGTGCAGTGTGATTCCTGGTCTCTTCACCAGCGATGCTGGTGAAGGTCCCCCAGCATCTGTCCCTCTCCTGCACCCTTGCAGGCAGCAAGCTGCAATCCTGGATGACTTGGTGAGAAATGTGCCCCTGGAGTTTGATTTCCTCTTCTCCAAATCACACGCAGAAGTGATCTCAGGGAAGCAGGAAGGTAGGAGCTGCCACAAAGCACTGCTTGTTCCTCTTTAGTATATTGTCGTAATGATCTTTTCTGTCTTGTGCAGGTGTCTATGCATGGATTGGCATCAACTTTGTCCTGGGACGGTTTGATCACGAGGACGGTGAGTCTGGCTGCTCATAGAACAGCTGGGAGGGTCTGTGCAGAGCCGTGCTGGACCTTGTACCAGTGCTGTAGCTAAGATCAACCTCTGGGGTAGGCAGCAATGCCTGACCTCTCTCATATGTGTGAAACTTTCCTGGACCTGGGAGGTGGTCCTTGCAGGTGGCCCTTGGGGTCTGCCTGCAGGGGTGGAGGAGCCCCATGAGGCAGCTCTGGGGGTGATGGTGGAAGGGAGAAGATGCTGCCCCAGGCCCTGCCTCTTGCTGACATGCTGCTGTGGGTTGCAGAGGAGGATGCAGTGGTCACCGTAGCGCTGGGGGACCAGGGGAAGTCCCTGGTTCGGAAACGAACAGTTGGGATCCTAGACATGGGAGGCGCCTCCCTGCAGATTGCCTACGAAGTGCCCGACTCCGGAGCCATCTCCTCCCCACAGCAGGTGCGTATCTGGTCCCCGAGAGCAGCTCCTGCCTGCCCTGGATTGCTGCTGATCATGGGCCTATCTGTGTCACCAGGAGGAGGCTGCTAAGAGCTTGCTGGCAGAATTCAACCTGGGCTGTGACGTGCAGCACACTGGCCACATGTACCGTGTCTACGTCAACACTTTCCTGGGCTTCGGGGGCAATTTTGCCCGGCAGCGCTATGAGGAACATGTGCTGAACCAAACCTATGTGCACAACCGGTATTGCTGCCTCACCTAGTGGTGCCCCTGCTAGAGCATTGTGAAATGGGGTGCTGGTTCCTTCATGCTACCCTCTCCCCCTTGGATTTGCCTCAAGAGCCGCCTGTGGTGATAACAGCTCTCACAGCCACGCTGGCAGCAGCTGTGTGGCAGCGGCAGGTGCCTGGGCTGGCACAGAGTGCTTGGCTGCTGCCCTTCTCCAAGCCTGGCAGGTGTTATCAGTGCCACAGCTCCCTGCCTTCCTTCTTCTCTCCTTGCGACAGGCTACAGAGAGGCCCCTCTAGTGGCTTTTGGCTTTTCCTGCTCTTTCTTTCCTTCAGCACCGATTCACTCAGCACATCTTTCCATTGCATCCCCACCTTGAGCTCTCCTGTCTCCTGTCTCTCGTCTCCTGTCTCTCCTTTCCTTCCAAGAGCGCTACGTGAACCTGTCGCCAGAGGTGGAGAGGCTTGGTGCCCAGGTACTCCTGTGCCGGGAGCAAACCCTGCCTCCAGATCCCCGGGGGCTATCCAGAGGCACAGATCCCCATGAACTGGGTGGGGTGGGCTGTGCCTTGTTGCACCCTACAGGTACTCAGAGCATGTAGCTGCAGGCCAGCATGACAGATCTGGTGAGTTCAGCCTTAGCAAGGGGTGGCAGGGCAGGCACCAGCACTGCAGGATGCAAGGGGACACAGCCTGGTCTGCTGCAGAGGGTATCTGGATGTAGGACAGGGCTAGATTAGGCTTTTGGGAGGTGGTATAGGACCCCCTGTGCAACTGCCATTTCTTCCTGGACTGTTTTCCAGCCTGCACAGCCAGCAGACAGGGCTGAGCCCCAAGATGCCCTTCTTGGACCCCTGCCTGCCCGTGGGGCTGGAGGACACAGTGGTGAGGGGTGGCCAAACCCTGTACGTGCGGGGACAAGGGGACTGGCAGGCCTGTGCAAAGCTGCTGCAGCCCCTCCTGGCAGGGTCCAATGGCAGCCATGCCTCCCTGGTGGAGACCTACAAAGCCCCCATCGACTTCAGCAACAGCGAGTTTTACGGCTTCTCAGAGTTTTTCTACTGCACCGAGGATGTGCTGCGCCTGGGGGGCCAATACAGTGCCCCCACCTTCACCTCTGCTGCCCAGGTGGGTGCTGCCCCAGCACGGGCTGGGGAGTTGCTGTTCCTTGGACTGGAAGTGAGGGCTGTTTCTCTGCTCTGAACCCCAACTTCTCCTTCCCCCAGGAGTACTGCAGCCAGCGGTGGGAGGTGCTGACCCAGCGTTTCCGCGGTGGCCTCTACTCAGCGCATGCTGACCAGCACCGGCTGAAGTAAATGGACTTGCTGGGAGGTGCTGGACCTCCTTGGGGGGCTTTTGCTGGGGTAAGGGACTGGTGCAGTTATTAGTGTCTGGCTGATGCTCCTGTGTGCTGTGTCTGCAGGTATCAGTGCTTCAAATCAGCCTGGATGTACCAAGTCCTTCACGAGGGCTTCCAGTTTCCGCTGGACTACCCCAGCCTGCGCACAGCCCAGCTGGTGTACGACCGGGAGGTGCAGTGGACACTGGGAGCCATCCTCTACAAGACGCGATTTCTGCCACTCAGGTACCATCGGCTCGCTGATGCCATCACGCAGGGAAGGGTGACTGGGGAGGAGCAGGAGTAACTGCACTGGGTGAGGGCTCTGCGTGGACTATGGCAGGACCCTGGCAGTGCCCCACTTCATCTCTTGGCCAGTCCTGACATTCCTTTCCACAGGGATCTCCGTCAGGAGAGCATCCGGCAAGCACACGCCTCCTGGCTGCGCCTCTCTTTTGTCTACAACCACTATCTCTTTTTTGCCTGCATCCTGGTCGTGGCGCTGGCCATCGTCCTCTACCTCCTGCGGCTGCGCCGCATCCACCGCCGGCAGCTGCGCTTGGCCCAGCACACCCTGCTCTGGCTGGACAAGGTGGTGGTGCCGCTGGGCCAGGGAAGTGTGCCGTGATGCCAGTGGTACCCAGCATCCAGTTGCACCAGCAGAACTAGGACTGGCTGATAGCCTGGGCTCCGAGGGCTTGGACTCTTTCTTGAAGACCATCTCAAACTCTGCACTCCATCATCTCTGCATCAGAACCAGAGTCTGTGGGCTGAGGCAGCTATGGACATGAGAGCTTTCCTCTCCACCTTGCCCCAGTCCTAATCTTTGCATTCCTTGGCCTCTGGCCTTTGCCTCCCTACGGGGTATAGAGCAAAGTCCTCTGCTGCCAGCAGGCTCAAGGCTGCCGCCCTGGCAGATCCCTCAGATAACAAGGACACTATCACTGAGGCAGCCTACCCAGGGCTGTGGCCTGAAGCATTGAGCCACCCCATGACTCAGCCACCAGTTTGCAGAGCAACCTGCTGAGGTGCTGTGGTTCACCACCTGGGGTAGCCTTTCTGCAGGCCCTGACAAGCCCGGGGCTGGACAACAGCACCAGCTAAGTTACTGCAGGAATAAGGTAAACCACAAATTCCACCATGCCGCTCTGCCCAGCCCAGCCCCTCTTGGAGCATTCCTCTAAGAGGTGTCCTGCTCTTTGCCATGTCTTTCCTCTGAGGACAATCCTACAGTCCTACCCATCATCACAGACTGAGCCCTGAGGGCTCACTGATTGGTTCTTGAGGCACCACCAAGTGGGCTGTCTTTGCTTTCACACATTCCCTCCTGGGCACGGCTGTCCCATGGTGTCCCACACATTAACCAGGCACCAGTGTCAGGACCTGTGGTTCTTTCCTCCATGAGTGCGGGCTGGCCCTGCCCCTGGGAGAGCCACCTCAGTCCAGCCCAGCTCACAGCCCCAGGACACGTCGAGGCTGCAGCTGTGCACACAGCCACAAACCTTCCCTGGGGCTGGAGCCCCACCGATGGTCCAGTGAAGTTTGTCACTTTTTACTGAACTCAGCTGTTCCCATTCCTGTAGCAATAAACGAACCCCTTGAGCCATCCAGCACTGGTCTCGTTTCCTAGTGAGCAGCTCCCAGCAGCGATGGCTCCTGGCTGGTGGTGTGGCTGGGGGGCTGCATGTCTGCACAGCACTGCTGCTGCTTTGTGCTGCCAAAGTGGACGATGGAGCTCCTTTCTTGCCAGTATTGTTCTGATTCCAGCAAGACTGAGCTTAACTGAGCTGGTGGCAGCAAGGGGAGCTCTGATCTGAACCAAACTGTCGGGATCCTTGGAGACAGCATTCTTTGCAGCCCTCTTCCCAAGAGGAAAAGCCTGCCCACTCGGAGCCCCTGGAAGATGTTGGTCTCTGCTTTTTACCTTAATCCCCACCTGAGTCTTAGAGAGCTGCCTGGCAAAGAGGCTGCTGAGCTGCTCCAGCTGCTGCACAGCCAAGGACACGGCCCCAGCACAGCTGCAGGAGGCTGGGCAGTTCTCTCTCTAGCACATGTAGTTCCCTACCTGTGACCTTGGTCCCACAACAGGAGTGCACAGGTGGCATCAAGGATAAAACTTTCCATGCACTAGTGTGCTGCCAACCTCCTGCTCAACAGCTGAGGATCCCAGCCTTGTTCTCATGGTGCAAGAACCATGTTGGGGGAAGGAAAGATGTCTGAGTAAGGCCAAGACTGTTCCTCAGCCTCAAAGCAGAAAGGGACTCAGCCTCCAGCATGACTTACTAGAAAAAGGATTTATTTCCACAACACAAGTTAAACACAGACAAATAAATAAATACAGATAAATTATCTGATAAATAAGGGGAAATCTGAAACACAATGCCCCACTTGGCCCTTCTCAGAACCTGGACCCATCTTGGAGTTGTGGAGATACCTAAACACTACTGCAGCTGTCTCACTGCTCAAGTGGGAGACACAGCCCTCCTTTCATCCCCTCCAGCAGACCCCAACACCTCCCTTATCACACCCAAGGGGGTCTGCACGTTCCTCCAGGGTCAGGCCTCCCTCCTCCCACCACCAGCCAGAATCTGCCTTAGCAGGGACTACCCCCACCACAGAGGACTGACCAGACCACAGAGGATGCAATGGCTCCTGCCTTCTCATGCAGAGGGGCAGCCAGGGGCTGTAATGACCAGAGACAGGGCAACTAGTTGGGCAGCTTGGGCTACAAGCAGGGGTTTCACATGGGGGCTAGGACTGAACACACCAAGAGGGCAGGGCAAGCACTGATGGGACAGGATCTGCTGGCACGACACACAGATCCCTCTCAGGATGGTGCTTAGTCACTGCAGCATGGGGCCAGCTGAAGTGATCTCTCCCTGTGCTGGATTAGTAGGCCCTCATCCAGGGGTGCTGCCTGCCATGCTCGGGGGCCCAACCATCTGTTGGTCCAGGTTGCAGTGCTCCAGGTGTGCTTGGGCAGCGGGTCCAGCCTCTGTCCCAGCACCTCTGGGGGCTGTCTGGTACAGGAAGGTAGAGGCTGGAACAGCTACAGGAGCTGGGAGAGGGAGAAAGGAACAGAAGTTAGCACTAAACTGCATTCATGAAGAAGCTCCCACACATTTGAGAACTACAGTGCTTGATTTGCTCAGGCCCAGCGCAGTCAGCAGCCCCACACTGGGACCAGCTCACCACAGTCACAACGCACAGAAGCCAAAGCATTTCCCCCAGCCCAGCAAGAGCCGAGCTCCAGTTCCTTCCCAAGCCAAATATAGGCAGGCAAGCAGGGACATCTCTGCCACCCCAGCTCTCTGCCCACTCACGGTGATGGATTTGATGGGGGTCTCTGTTGAGGCGCCAGCTCCCAGGGACTGCTCACTCCCAGAGAAAGCGCACGTACCAGATGGTCTCGTTCTTCAGCTGCGGCCCGAACAGGGGGTTCGCCTGGGCCAGGATGGCGATGAGCCAGCTGCAAAGGGACACAACCTGCCGTGAGCCCCCCCGGCAGGACCAGAGCGCCGGGAGCGGCTGCTGCCCCGGGGGTGATGGGCCCGGGAGGGAGGCGGGCCGCAGCCCGGAGGCTGTCCACGGAGAAAGCTGGGCAGCAGCCACCGGTCCCGGTGAAGCCAGGGGAGGTGGGGGGGAAGGGTACCGGGCCGGGCCCGCGGTACTCACAAGAGATAGCAGCACACGGCGGTGGTGACCAGCATCGTGATGATCACCCTGCGGAGACACCGGCGTTAGCACGGGAAGGCCCAGCCTCAGAACCCTCGACCGCGGTACCCCCCGAGCCCCCACTCACCCGCGGTTCGGCCCCTTGGGCACGAACCAGGGGGCGGCGATGCCCACGAGGCCCCAGAAGGCGGAGAAGAGGACGAGGGGCAGCGCGAAGCTGTGCGCCGTCATGGCCGCTCCGCACCGGACACCGCCCCGCCCACTGCCGCGCTGCGCCGCCAATCCGCGGCCGGAGCGCGCCGCGCTGGCGACACCGTCGCCTCCCATTGGCGGACACATTCGGCTCGGCCTGGCCCGGATCCTCTCGGCTCGGCCCGGATCCGCTCGGCCCGGCCCGGCCCGGCCCGCCGCCCCCGCATCCCTCCGCACCTCGCTCCGCAAAGGCGCACCCAGCCACACAGAGCCGATTCACTAAACTCCTTTATGTTACAAAGTTCGCACTCACACCCACCGCCGCCGCCTCCCGCGCCAGCCCGGCTGGGCGCACATCCCCCTGCGCACCCGAGTCTCGGGGGCTCGGCCGCCCCTGGGTTCGGCGGTGCGTCTCCCCGAGAGGGCTCTCCCGCCGGTGCATTACTTGGGAACTCTCCGGAGCTCGCTCATGAGCCACAGTGCCATGCTGAGCAGGGCCAGGGAGCCCGACTGGTGCGTAGCAGCCAGAGGCGTAGGGACATAAAGCAGCAGGGTGCTGATGCCCAGGCCCACCTGCCAAGAAGGGAGAAGACGTAAGAGCAGTTGTGAATGCACCACTGATACCATTCCCAGCACAAAGCGTGGTGTAGAAAGGCTCATGGCCTCACCAGGACTTGCCACCCCCAAATTCAGAGCGTGCATGCAGTATGGTGAGGTGCAGGGTCTAGGCAGCTCCACCTCTCAGCTCCGGGCTCTTGGAGCCAACGTAGATCTAAGTGGGGTCAGCTCTGTCTTGGGAATGTGCTACAAAGGAATAGCGAAAAAAAGGGCAGTACCTGCATGCAAGCTACGGCCAATAAGGAAGTCACAGCCATCCTGGTCCTTCGCGGGAGTGGGATCTTCCTTGAGAAGAGGTACAGTGCTGTGACAGCTGTGACAGAGGCAATTCCCTACAGAAGGGAAGGGGAAACAACCACCCTTCAATGAAAGTTCAAGGGAAATGGGTGCAGTGGCCTTTGGCTGTGCCTTCCATGCAGTAAAAGAAATTCTGTGAGCAATATTTAACTAAAGAAACATATTAATGGCCATGACCAAATCCTAGAGCTCCCATGCTATCAGGTTAACAACCCTGAAATTTAAGTGCAGTTACAGAGACTTTTATTTTGCTCCAAATGAACGCTTTATTTTCAGCAGCTTTTCCTCATTTATTCAAGTCATTAGGGATTATGTCTGCCCTCTCCCCAGCTGTCATCTTGACAACTGAAGGTAGAAGCTGTCATCTGGAAAACTGATCTCATTTCCACCACTCAGTTATAGTTCACCCACATGATCTTGCTCTGCAGGTCACCCCAGGTGATCCACCTTAATCCTTCTTTTTTTAGTCTTAGCCACAGCTTAGTTCACAGCAGTTCTGCAGTGGTATTTAATATCCGGATTGCTCTAACTAGCTGAGATATTTTCACAGGGCACTACTGTGCAAAACAAGTTCAGAAATGCTGGAGGAAGCGATAGATATCAGGATTTCCAAGTTTTATTTCACACAGCTTTCCCAGACATTTCAACAGCAAGGGCTACCCCACAGTGTAGCTCATGTTATGGAAAAGGAGACTCAGAGAAACAAAGTGTGTTACTTGCGCAGGAGGAAGACCTCCTTAGGAAGAAGGCCACACGGAAAATAAATAACAATGCTAAACTTCCCCTTCCTGCAGAAGCAAACTGGTAAGACGCTCTCAGGCCCTTTGGACACCCTAGAAATCACTCAAGCTGACAGAACCACAGCCCAAAGAAGACAGTTTGGCTGCAGGAGGCAACCAAGAAGCAGCCCAGACATATCAGGAAGACAGCACTTACCAAGATCCTGTGATCAAACTGTACAGTTGTAGGATTCTCAAAGATATTTCTCAGCACGGGGGAGAAGGCAAGGAGATCATCAGGGATCCAGCGCTCCCCCATTTTGGGGAAGGAATTGTACACAAGGCCAGCATCCAGCCCTGCCACAAACGCACCTGCAATTCCAGAGCAGAAAATGAGACTACCAGAGTAGGCAAAGGTGTCACTCCAGGTTGCACAGCTCTCGTTCAAGAGATCAGCTTGATCTTGAATTTCTTTTAACATACACAGAGATCACACAGCACAGGCAGGCTGAAAGGTGCATCTCCACCTGTCCAGGAAAACCAGTGAGGAGGTTCTTGACTGTAAGCTCCCTGACAGCAGCAGTTTTCCCAGAGAATGGATGGGGTTGCTCACAGTCCCCACCAGATCAGAAGAAAAAAATCAAAGCAGCAGAGAGGAATGAGTCATAAACTGGACAGCAGAAAGAAAGCCTTACCTGAAAGAGCAGTAAGAAAAATGAGAGCTGTAGTGCCATGGGCATATTGTCTCAAGCGAAGGAGCTGATGGGTTTCTGGCAACTGTAAAAAAAAAAAAAAGAAAAAGAAATAATCAAGGCATTTCCAGTGCTGTTGGCAGCAGCTAAGAAAAGCCTTCACTACATACACAGGCCAGAGTTGGCCTGTATTTTACAGGGGGAGTATATAGACCACCACACAGCAGCCACACTTCAGTGGTCCCTCAAAACCACAGCTAATCAAGTCCTGCTCTGTGCAGAAACTGAAGTGGCCCCTGGACAGTTACTGGCACAAACCATTTAGCCCAGCCAGGCACACCCCTGCCTGAGCTTCCACAAATTCTGAGACTAATCACTTTTGACCGGAACAGCACGAGCCAAAGCAAGTGTGCCATAACCAAGAAGTTTACAGAATGGGTATTTTGTAACACGGTAAGTATTCTGTAAGTATTAGATCAGAGTCAGGAACAGAGACTACAAGAGAAGCACCATCAGCCTTCAGTTACTCTTCACATCACACCCCAGCCCTCTGAGCTGACACTGCGCAGGGCTTTTAGATCCTGACACACCACTCCGTACCTTGTGTCGTGGAAGCAGCAAAGACAGCCCTGTCCACAGGCTGGCAGAGTACAGGACCAGCGCGGAGCCCAGGTGTGCTGCCAGACGGTACTGACTGACCCGAGGGATGTCGTAGGAGTCTGGCTTCTCTTCCAACCCACTCTTCACCATGTACCATCCCAGCAGCCCCTAACAGCACAGGAGAGGGCTTAGAGCCAGACGGGACAGCAGCAGCTACTAAAATGGGATAAACATTAGGGGCAAAGCCACTTGTTTCCTCTACTTTCAACTAGCCACCAGCACTTGACACACTGTCATGGTGTCACGGACACCAAGCTCTCATGAATCCCACTGTCTCAGCTATGCTGAATCAGAAGATACCAAACTGACAGAGGGCAGATTTAGATTAGATATTGGGAAAAAATTCGTTACTGTGAGGGTGGTGGGCACTGGAACACGTTTCCCAGAGAAGTTGTGGATGCCCCATCCCTGGTCAGGTTGGATGGAGCTCTGAGCAAACTGATCTAGTGGAAGGTGTCCCTGGTTGCAGGGTTAAAACTAGGTGATCTTTAAGGTCATTCTATGATATTCAGACGTTGCCACTAATCGCTGTGGCTGCAGAGCTCTCACCTGGAAGCAGACCAGCCCACAGAGGGCGAGGACACAGCCCTTGAGGGGCCGGCTGAGCCAGCCCCGGTGCCAGAAGTAGGCAGCAGGCAGGATGTAGGCCAGGCCCACGACGCGGCCCCACATGCGGTGTGAGTACTCCATGTACCAAATGAACTTGAACTCTGCCAGTGTCATGTCGTGGTTCAGGCTGTTGAAGGACAGTAAAGCAACTGTTTCACAGCCACGCACTGAACTTTGCACCACAAGGGATTGCCTTCCTCAGAGAAAGGCAGGGAACAAAGGAGCCACCACCAGGTAGGCTTTGTGTGCCTTCCCAGTGACTTCAGAATACATTTTTCTTCTTACAAGAGTTTTTTGAGTGGCTCAGTCACAGGAGGGATGCTCTCAGCCCACCCTCCTTCCAATTTTGCACACTCACATTTTAAACTCTGGGAACTGCTGGTACTTCTGGAACTCAGCTTCCCACTCCTGCTGTGTTCGGGGGGGTTTCATCTCCTTCACCAGGTGCCAGTCGACCATAGAAAGGCCAGATTCTGTCAGCCTGGGATCAGAGACATGAACAGGCACAGCTCACTCCCTGACAGTAGGGAAATGTACTGAACTGAAGCGAGAGCTGTTGACTGCACAACACAGGAGCTGGGACTTCGATGGTCCTTGTGGGTCCCTTCCAAGTCAGGATATTCTGATAACCTTTAAATCCCTTGTTCAGACAATCCTTAAGCTCACAATTAGAAACAGGATGGAGATCAGAGAGTTTGTGAGTGACCAGACCTAAAATTACGATAAATGGGTAAGAGTTACCCTCCAGTTGCATCAACAGACTGTGAACAGTCTCCCCGGTACTCCCAGCCCTATCCCACCATGTCCCCTTGCAGCCAGGAAGGGAAGGCACGAGAGGAGCTCTCACAGGCACTCTCGGGGTGGGTCTCGGTG